>JAABUG020033308.1:0-69126 GCA_011319215.2 Scortechinia acanthostroma
GATAAGCATACAGTTAACAGACATTGCCGCGGAATGGGATAGCTGTACCGCTGGACCCGGGCTGTTTGCATTGTTTGCCTAATGACATAAGTTGGTCGTTTTCCGTGACCTTCGGAAGATCTTCACATTTATTTTTGAGAACTAAGAATGGAGTGCTTCTCCATGCATATCAGGCGGTCGATTCTTCGATGTAGAACTCGCTCATTGTGCTCTAGGCACGCCCGAGTTACAAACAAGCTTTCTCTACCTGCCTGGCCAACCTCATCGGTAACAAGACAATATGCCTTCACTCCGTCTCCCCACCACGGCACCGCCCACGACGATACCCTGGCAAGCGTAGACGATTCAAAACGCTCGCAGGCGCATCCATTATCGGGCTACTACTACGATATCCTCTCATCGCAATCACCATACAAATCCCACGCAACAACCACGCGCCCGGTCCCCGTGTCACAAGCCGCCGAGAAACCAACGCCGGCAACAACCGTCAAACCACAAACACCAGAAGAGAAGATGTCAATCGTGTTCGGATCGCGACTTGCTGGACCAGGCCGTGCTTCGCGGTATAACCCCGGAACGATGCCGCCCGAGTCTCACTGGAAGACGATCAATGGGGTGGCTATTCCGCCGCGGCCGGAGGAACCGGATAATTGCTGCATGAGTGGTTGTGTGCATTGCGTGTGGGATGATTACCGCGATGAGATGGAGGAATGGGCTAGTCGGGTTGCAAGCGCCAAGGCGAAGGGCACTACGCGGGAGCCCACGAGGGATTTGCGACAGACGCGCAGGGCAGAGGTTGATAATGCGAGTCTGAGCATGGATGACGATGGTGGGGGTAGCGAAACTAACTGGCCAGTATCAGTATCTGAATCAGCAGAGGATCTCTTTGCCGGTATTCCAGTTGGGATTCGCGAATTCATGAAGACGGAGAAGAAGCTGAAAGAAAGGCAACGACATAGGGCGTCAATCTGAGCTTCTCGCAGTTTGGGTTACGTCTTATGAAAAATGATCGATGCACGGAAGCGCTTTCCCTTGATGTTGTACATATTATTTTGGCCCTGATAGACTAGGTAGAAATCCACCGATGTACATAGATTCATTTTGTGAACTGATGCAATTGAGATTCCAAAGAAGCCTGCTACCGCCGGTATCACAGTGTCTATAGCAATTATCATACCGAGCATCTGTCTGCGGTCCAATCGTCACTACGAACAACTAATGACACTATATCAATCAAGATGTTTACACTCGTCGTTTATCTTAGCCATATCAGATCCTCCTCACCAACAAAGCAGGCGGTGAACTTTCTGCCCGCATATTCCGCCCTGCTATCGCAAAAAGTTCCAACATCGGTGGTGATCTTCTACAATCAGCTCGAACAACGTTATATATAACGTACATGAAACAAACATGTCAATATCGAAAACCGAAACGGACGTCATCCTCAATAAAGCCAATGTTGCCTTAGCGCGCAGCCAGCGTCTAGTAGCCTCTTGGCTCCCTCCGCCAACAGACGAAGAAAAGGCCCGTGTCAAGACTGAAGAAGAGCTGCAGCGAGAGGAAGATGAGATCTTCACTGCTGTGCCGGAGACGTATGTTTCCTTGGCTTCCTTGTTTGATCCCGGGGTGCGCTTCAGGCATACTGACAGTTTCCGAAACAGATTAGGAGTCGGCGCGCCCCTCCCCCAGAAGGCCGCTGACGGGAGCTGGAACCGGACGGAATTGGATTCCAATGATAAGCTCCGGAAACAACTCCTGGGGAAGAACTATAAGAAGGTCATGCCTGCTTCCACTGGGGTAAAATCGGGCAAGCCGGTGGGCCAAAATGGAGGGCCCGCTGGGAATGCGGTGGCTGGGACGGGAGGTGCGGATGATGACGATGACGATGAGGAAGGGCGAACGGCGTTGGTAGGAAGGAAAGGCAACACTCGAAAGAAAGACCTGAATACGGCGCAGAAAAGGAAAGCTACGACTCCTACCGCAGAGGACGATTTCACTGGCCCAAGTGGTGGTGAGGTCAAGGATGGCGATAGCGAGGATACTCCAGCGAACACTCCAGCGAAGCAAGAGGGCCCATCATCGCAACCAGCGGCGGGACCGAGAGGCCGAAAGAAAGCCACAAGTTTCTTGGATGAGATACTCGCCGATCGGTCGAAGAAGAGGAAGAAGCGGTGATGTTGCTCGGCCAGATTCCTCCCCCAATTTTTCAGTTAGACAATAAGATACCCAGATATCCAATTGAATATTGAGTTCGACAGACAGCAATTCACGGAATATAGCACATCCTTTTTGTGGACGTTCTCGATGTCGTGATCGACCTAGTTTTATAGTCCACCATACTCTCGGGTCTCGACCTAGGTCTCGCCAGTTCCTGACCGACATCCGATACATACGCCGGGGCCGCAAACACTCTCGAATGGGAAAAACAACTATATCAGTCTGTCCCAAAGTTCATGCACATGGACATAATTGCATTAGATTGTAGACTCAAATTGTAAATCTAGCTTGTGGTCAAAAACAAACATGGTCTCCCACCCAGCCCCAGGGTATATAGTAAGATAAGTATGATATGCGGAAACCGAAGATGCCTATTCCAAGTTCCCAATAAGTGCAAACACCAATACTGTGGCAGCAAGGCAGTCATCACCGATCTGCATGGTGAGGTATGATATCAACAGAACCGGATATACAACGTATTTCCAGCAGGTATGCTGCGAAAGGAGAGTCGGCCCTCCAAATTAGGCGTAAAAAACAAAATAAACAAAGTGTGGCCTCCAACTGTCCTGGAAAACCCACGCTTTTCCTGGGGAGATTGTACAAGTTATATGAGATGAAAGAAAAGGAAAGATCAAAGATCAAAGAACGGTGGTGAGATTCGAATATGATCATAATATGTGGCAGTGATAGATTGCTCAATACGCAGATGGTGCTTCTTCCACGAGGTTTGCCCGCATGGCTGTTGCTGCAAGACGAAGAGCCAGATCCTGATGTTCTCATGCTCGATATATGACTTGCGCGTGACAACGGCGGTTCGGTTAGACATCGTAATTGGGGCGTATGCCAGTCTCACGCTCTTTATTCTAAGCGCTTTCGTTTCCGATCTTCGAGTTGCTGATCCTCTTCAGGACGTTCCGCTGTATCAGCAGGGTTGAGGAGCGAGTGGACGTTACTGGCCATGCTGGATCGTCTGGTGGCGGGAAGAGAGGACTCATGCCTAGCATACTTCGACCCACCATATGTCCACGCGTTGTCCACGGTTAGATTCGATGACGGCTGGTCCGGATTCAAAGGCGGCGTAGCATGTCGCGAACTGCTCTGAAATCGCCGGGGCGCTCCCATCTCATACTGAGCCAGGACATCCCGAACCTGCTGCTCACTAGAAGTCGGTGTACGATGGGGAGAGGGTGGCCATGGTGTTGCTGGACCACCCTGTGCATTCGCATGGGGAAACTGGGAAACGTTCGGTGGCGGCCAGCCATGCTGACGGATGTCTGCCGAAGTGTGCCGACGAGCAAGATTGGGTCCCGGAGGAGAAGATACCGAAGATAGAGGATGAGGCATCGGCTGTTGAGGTGGGATTACAGAGGGAACCTGCGGCCGATTATAGTTCGGAGAAGAATGTCCCCCACCAATTGAGCCATACCGGCGAGGAGAGACTGCCAGATGCGGGGGCACGGGTGGGCGGATTATATTATGCCTAGACGTATCTACCATCGATGGTCGACGGCTATCGTCTTGGGGTACCTGGCGTGGGGAAAGAGGGGGCCCGGGATCAACCGACACATTGGCAAAAAACGGTGGTCTGACAGATAAGTATGGGTCCGGAGGGTTCTCAAGAGCTCGCACGATGTCGACATGTTTCTCGATCTCTTTCTGCATGCTGGATACTGTGACGAGTTAGTGAATGTGGTCATGGTAATGTTTTCTTCGGTAGTGATGCTCACCATCCCGGTACAGAGGACTGTCCCGATCAGGAATCGTTCCTTGTAGGAATTGAGAAATCGAATAAGTCCACTGAAGGCCCGTCAGTGCTACAGTGTCAGATATAGCAGGCGCCTCGACGAGACTCAAAGGGTCAACGAACATGATAACATCTGGCCAAACTCTCCGCCATGGCCTGACATCTTGAGCTGAGAGCTGCATGTCCCTCTTCAGCGCGACTTAAACGGGTATGCATGTCATATAGCGAATGCTCCAAGTTCAGCAATCGCGCTTCGGTCGCGTCAGGGACGGGCTCGGCCGGCGTGCCAGGTTGAGAAACAGCGGTCTTGTGGCCGGGAAATGAGTCGCGGTGGATTAGAGCATGCCGTGATGCTCGACGCTTGATTTCGCGCAACCCTACGAGGTCGCCCCGTTTGAAGTTCCCATTGCCGTGTTTGAACTCCCATAATGCAGAGTCTGGAGAGCCGGTGTGAAAGACATCGCTCACTGTAAGGCGGGGCGAAGGGTCAGCCAAAATACGAACACATTCACTCCCTACTCAAAATCACATACCTTTATGAAAACCGTACATATTGAGCTGTCGAACGAAGGACGAAATATTAGTGTGTTTAAAGTATTGACTAAAGAGGCAAATATCAGCATCAGGCTGCAAGATGCGAAGCGGTTTCAGGGGCGAGGAACTGACGCGAGGACTTTGGAGAACTCGGATGTTGGCGACATGACAAAGCTGTCGTTGGTGCTCGACCATGAAATCAGATGTTGGATATTAGGATCCTCTAGCATACTGTTAAGTGGCATCAGTAAGGGCTCACATGATACATGTCAAAGGGGCAGATGGTAAAGTGTAAGACAAGGAAGGGTTTGAGACATCCGTGAGAGCGAACGAAATCTGAGCAAACATACTTATACAGTTTATGAATGAAAGCGGTCTGAACGACCTTTGGCTGCTGGGCTGCCGCCGCAGCCCCGATTGCTTGATTTGCCATTGAAGTATTGTTCATGTTTCCTGTTTCGACCGAACCATTGGAATTCGTGATGTTTGCGCCCGCGCGATCGCTGTCCGGACTGCTGTGGGCGGGCGGCGCAGGACCCGTCGTCGCAGAGGCAGGTGGAGTGACCTCCATAGCGTCACCGGTCGAATGAGCAGAGGATGGAATAGAGGAGGGAAGGACGGGGAGCTTTCGTGTCTTGCCTGGCGCATCTGCAGAACCGGCAGTAAAAGTATTTCGAGACGGAGGATCGGCGAGGCTGCTCATCTCGCGCGAAAAGAAGTATGACGGCCAAGCCGCAGAGTGGAGGAAGCAAGCCTGTGCAGAGCGAATCCTGGAGGAAACCACTTGAACTGAAGATGCGAATGGTCGACGAAGAGAGGGGGCGATAACGTAGGAGCGTTATTCTCTCTTCCAGATGTCGGCCGCTCGTGGAGGACTGGAGAACGTGGGAAAGTGGATACAAAGAATCACGGAGCCTGGGCCAAGAAGGCGCTGATCAATACCATACAGTCTCCGCTTCTAGAGTCATTGCGAAGCGAAGATCCTGTAGATAGAATATGTTTTCGACTTCTTTTCTTTTCCCTCTGGCGCGTCGACGTGCCAGACAGCGACTGTTCAAGGATTTTTCTCGCCCACCAAACTCAATGGGTGTGAAGAGTCCTAGACCAGTCCAAATCTCCTCTTTGCCCCTTTGTTCTCCACTTGTTCCAATCTAGCCTCGGGAGGAGGTGCGAGCATGAAATCGGCGAGAGGGGGAGAGGACGAGCCGTGGAAGGGTCAAGGGTAGGAATGTCGCGGACGAGGCGCGTTCAAAGATCGGATCTGCAGATAATACTAGATAGCTGCTAGTTAGTTGAAGCTGACTATCACGGGTCCGGTTTCTGACATCCGGTCTAGGAGCTCGGGAAATGACCAACGGAGCAACGGGAACAGCCGATATGTAGACTCGTCGTCGTTCCAATGCACGATTTCGTTTCTTTTCTTTTTCTCTGCGTCTTCCCGTTTTTGTTTCTCCTCTAGGAGTGCTTATGCCGGTTTATTGTATGCCTTGTGGAGAGAAGGAAGGTGGGAGCAGCTGATCAGAGCGTAGAGAGATAATGCAAAGAAAAGACAAAGATGGAAATTCGCCGTAGAGAAGATTCTGAAACCAAGGTTCGGATAAAGGATGATCTTGAATATATTCTTAAGAGGTATAATATAAGACAGTAATTATAGTTGGTGATACCAACAGAATAATGGGTAGTAATGGTCGGACCGTAGGAGTTTAAGGTGCAGAAGGATTTTTGGGGAACCCAGTAGATCGCTGGCTTACCAGCTACAGTCCTACTGGATCCAGTAGTAAGGTAGTTTGTTACTAAAAAGCAGGTAGGCAGTAGTCTGGGCTCTGGAATCTGCACGGAACCGCGGATACGGAACAACAATTGGTTGGGTGGATGGAAGCAATAATGGCGTAGGTAAAAGAGAGATATTAATTGCGACTAGTGATGAGGGGGAGGCAAATAGGGGGAGAATATGATATATAACGAGGGGGAAGAGGAGATGTCTTCGTCAGTAGTAGAAGAGACAAGACTATCTATCAGTTGGTATCTGTCATTTGACAAGTTATCCTTACTGATTAAGAAGTAAATAATAGCAATGGTAATGAATCACCGAGAGGAGAATCAATAATAGAGGGTCCCTCTGTACTCTGTAGCTCATGTCTAAGGATGATAAGTGGTGGATTCAAAGCCCTTGGACAGAGGTACTTTTGATACTACTGAACAGTGAATAGACTATCTAGATGCGGAGTAGATATTCAGGCCGCAACTCCGTAGTAAAGCGTAGTCTACCTCAGACATGCGCCGTAATGCACACTAGATTCAATAGTCTGGATGCAGAGGCTTCAACATTCGACTATCATCATTCGACTCGGGTTATCTTGTCTAGGTGGGTGTAAGAAGATAGTGTTCCGGGCAACTACTATGCACAACACCAAAAGGTCACAATGATGAATCCCCCTTGGAATCTTCAGCCCAGAGCCTGCTTATAACCACTACCTCTCTAGGTAGGCTACGCCGAGCCCCATGACAGTGGGTTTATTATTATCATCTATCTACCCATTACTCTCATTGTGTACTCCATCAATCTGATAATCATAATGTAGAGCATTATACTTAGTAGTAGTATTCATACCCATACAGAGGCCCCACTAGGGGCTGCTATGCCGGCCTGTCCGATCCAATGTCCATTCCTCAAGCGCCTCGATATTCTGTAGGAACAAACAAAGATCAAGACCTCTAATCAATGACTGTTTGTCTTCCTTGGTCCGTATCATCCCCAGTCCCAACAAAAACACCAGCTTCAATTGTTTTGGAGAGGAATAGCACACAAGGGCTGTGCGGCTTCATCGAAACACCACGCGCTCACCCCGCCACTATTGACCAACAAAACACAATCATGATCTCCCTTAAGCACGTATCCGTCTCCATCAGCCCACGGACAAGGCATGGACTTGGCCGGCCGGTAAGGAACTTGCGCGCCTGGTTGTGAAATCCAGATGGTTGGCATGGCTCGCTCGATTCTGATATAGTACAAGAGGTTGCGGTCAATAGGAGCGACGTGTAAGTGGGAGGAGGATGTGTGCTCCGGCGGCAAAAGATGCAAGAAAACCTCCTCGGTATCGATATAGTGGGTAATGGCGATGATATAGCGTGGGTGGTCATCTTGACTACCCTTGGGGCGAACTATTAGGATTCCCGCTCTGTCGTTGAATTGTTCTGAGAGCCAGGCATTTGGTCGAACTACCCAGTCACTGTCGTTTAGGCTTGGCAGCGTCACAATTTTGGACGCATTCTGAGGAGCTTCCAACGAATCATCAAAGCAATGCTTCTCGACCCGCAACTGCGCGGCATTGCATGGAATCCCTTCAAGGTCCCATGGGCCATCAACGTTGTCATTTCGTTGTAGATGTATGGAAATCAAGCAATCCAGCGTAGAATGTAAGTCTATAAACACTAGATGATCAGCCACTATTATCGTGCGGGAAACGCGCGAGTTGAAGTCCCATTGCATGACAACGGTGTTTCCAGCCGCAGGATCTTTGAAGCCGAAGGCAACCTTGGCTCCACGAATAACGAAGAGGTGAAATAGGCGGGATGGCAGTCGAAAGTATGCAGATTCCTCCGTACGAAGATCCCAGACATGGCAGTATCTAAAACCGGTTCCATGAGTCAGAAATACCAAGTGAGTTTGATCTGTGCAAGAATTGCTGCCTACCCACGTAGAGTGACCACTGCAACAATCGACTCAGAAAGACGAATGTTGCCGATCCTTTCTCTGTTTTCCGTGCAGAACATCTGCATTGTGTTCGAACGCAGATCCTGCACGACCACCGTCGTCATTTCGCCAGTCCATGCATACCGTCCATTCGAATAGTCTAGACATGCTGGGTTGATTTGGCTGGGCTCGCGCCGACGGAGGGCTGACGATGGCTCTCCTCGCTCCAGTCTGATCCTCTGTTTGGCATACTGGTTTAAGATGTGATGAGATGATGTCTGATGGGATGTCTGATGAGAACAGTTGAGGGTACGGCCTGAATATCGATGGAATACCGCACTGCGAACCAGGTGAGAGGACAACAGCTTGTGCCAAGTGCTGGAGACTCTCTGCAGCACATGGATTTCCGCTAGGTCTAAATACTGTGCAACTTGCACAGCAATCTCGGGGGGGAGCAACCCCAAGATATCACACTGGAAGCTTCGTGTATTGAGAAGATCCCTCAAGTCACGCCATTCGTCAGAAGCTAGCTGGTGGATGAGTTGATGGATCCTGGAAACGTTGACTCGTATCAGTCAATGATTTTTTTTTTTCCCAAAAAATAAGTATGGCAACCCATACACTGTGCGCCGTGCGGACTTTGTCCCGAGATTTTGGAATCGAGTGATGACCCCCTGTTCGGCCGAGTTCGGATCTATACATTCCATGGCGATCGGAATACCGTTTTCCAGCGTCTACGAATCATCATTGTTGGGTATAAAGCATCGATATGATGGTATCTGGTGCACTGTGGGGAGGATTGAGGCTAACAGAGAAGGTGTGAGAGTGTCGATGTTGGATTGTTGGTGAGGAAGGAATCAGCTGAGCTGGTTGATCCGCTGTCATTTTTACATATATGAACCGTCGGGCCCTCACGACAAATCGGCTGAAATACTTTGAGTGCGGTTTTATTTGGATACGATAAGGGATACTTACACCATACCAAATCTGAGTATCTAGCCATCTTTACCGTTCCTCACTACATATATACGCAGTATAAACGCTGATTTCCGAACCGGAATCTGCGCGGCTTGCCGCGGACTTTATGATAACGTACAGACAGGACTGCTGGGACAGTCTATGCTACTTGTCTGCTATTAACTTTTCCATTGTATAAAAACTTGCCACTGCATAAGCAGGGTAGAATACATATCAGCTCTTCATGTACACAACAGAAAATATCCAGCAATGGCCATTACTGTTTGAGTCTACCTCTCTATCATGAAACAAATGATCGAGTGATATACATTTTCAGAGAACAACCTATACAATTTGGAAGACAGAACATACCTTACTCAAAAGCCTTCTAAGATTTGTTTAGATCGCCTAGGTATCCCCAGTGCTATTTGTGACCCCATTATGCATAGTTAATGCTCGCCCTGGTCGTTCTAACGTGATACTTGAAGGTACGGATTAATATTGTGGTAAGGCGATCGAAAATATGAATACAGATCCAGAGAATCAGACTAAAATACTAAGGTAGCTAATAATTGGTCCAGATGATAATGCGGGTCCAGTGGTTTACTTACAGCTTCTGCCGAGGTTTCATTTGATTCGCTCTAAGTACTCTCTACCTCTCTAAGGTACAGAGTAGGTACATACATCGTACCTCTACAAATCTGCCGCATTTTCTAAGCTAGCTTTCTCAATCCTTGAGACCTTTGAATCGATAAACCTGAGCATTCTATGATCCTTTACTTATCTTAGTTTATTTTGAGCGCGATAGAAATGGCAGCGGTACGAGATAATCGCAGGTCTGTGTTGATCACTGGGTAAGCTTTGTAGCATTGAGAAACTCCATCGTTTCGATGCGCGCCGCTAATTGACAAGGTGCTCTCCTGGTGGAATTGGCAATTCACTCGCCCGCGAGTTCCATCGAAACGGTTTGCGCGTATTTGCAACCGCACGAGATGCAAAGCAGATCGATGATCTAGCCGCCCTGGGTATCGAGACGCTAGACTTGGTCGTCGATGACGAAGAAAGTGTCAAATCCTGCTGCTCCGAAGTCGAGAAAAGACTTGGGGAGAACGGACTTGATTTTCTTGTTAACAATGCGTATTGCTCACCCTCTTGATTCCACTGGAACAATTGACCTGGATGCTGATACCTGCATGACTAGGGGCCGAAGTACGTTATATGATTGGATCTCGTTTGCCCAGTAGGGACAGTCTTTACTCACAGCTGCCCGGTAACACAGACTATACTGTGCCAGCGATGGAGGTAGATCTTATAGAGGCCCGGAAAACGTTCGAAACCAACTTCTTTTCGGTCATCTGTATGTGCCAGGCTTTCTTGCCATTGCTCATGAAAGCAAAGGGCACTATTGTGATGGTCGGTAGTGTGGCTGGGGTTAGTCAATCCTCCTTCACTGATATGCGATATTGCTGGTCCTGACAGCCTCCCTCTTTGTCAAGATAATACCTTATGTGTTCGGATCGGTCTACAATGCCTCAAAAGCTGCGCTGCATTCGTTCAGCGACACCCTGCGGGTGGAACTTGCTCCATTCGGGTAAGCGCCAAATGTGTCTCTCCATATCGCGCGCTCTCGCTGACATTGAACCCCTTCCAGAGTAAATGTCACAACTGTCATCACTGGGGGCGTGCAATCCCGCATTGCTCGTACTCAGCGAACTCTCCAGCCGAACTCCCTGTATACTCCTATTGAAGATGAATACGCACGCCGTGTGACACATAGTCAGGATGGCGCTATGCCAAATGCTGCATATGCGCGGAGCGTCGTAGCGCAGGTCCTGTACGGGTCAGCGCCATGGCGCTGGTTATGGCCGTGGGCGAAAGGACGAAAGAGCTGGATCTGGGAAGGCAACAAGAGCTGGCTGATTTGGCTCCTAAGTGGCGGTTGGGCTTGGACGGGTGTATTTCATCGCGCCATGACGCGGATGTTCAAGCTCTACAAGTTGAAAAATGCCATGAGGAAGTAGAAGCGAAGGGTCAATTGCTTGGCTCTATGGGAGCAGTCAATCTGAGAAATGTCGGAGCATCGTTTAAGTGGTTTAGCTCTTCCTTCTCGCCCGACTTGAGACCGGAACTGCTTTCCGGCTGTGCGATGCAATTCTATGTCCTTTCAAGGCCGACAGGTGTTCTACCATGTAAACCATTTCTGTGGATCCGACAGAATCATAGAAGTATAAAGTTGAACCAGGACGACCGAGACTCAGTTATAATTTCTCGCTTTCCCTTGGCTCTAGTGACGACAACTTCTCGAGAGGAAGACCCGCAAACTACCTTATGGGTCTCGGCGGGGAAGAAGTTATAGCAGCGTTCCGTGATATTCGCGTTGGCGGCATTATGCACCTGATTAGTCATTCGTACACGCACGCTGGTTGGCTCCATCAGGTGACTCGGGTCCAATGCAGACGGAGCGCAAGATTGTCCCGAGAAGCGCAGCCGTGAAAAAGCAGTGCAAGCTGTTCCCTTCCCGAGATCAACATTGGATAATCCGCCCCTTCCTGTCAACAACCACTTTGGAGGCTCGTTCTTCCTCTTGTGATCTTATCTGTTGTCTTGAAATTCTCCCCTCTTTGACAAATTCTTTCCATCATGTTCAAGCTCGCGCGCAGCAGCCGTCCTGTCGCGGCAGCTATCAGAGCTGCGACGGTGAGATATTTTCCCAAGCTATCTTGACAACGTCACATAGTGCCATATCCATTAGCATCAAATTGAGCTTGCTAACATTGGAATTTTCGTAGGAATCTTCTGTCCAATCCAGATTGGCTCAGCAACAGAGAAACCTGTCCATTCACGAATACCTCTCCGCCAGACTTCTCAAGTCCGTATGTTGCTAAACGTGCACTCGTCGAGATTCCGCCGACTAAAATGACTGACTGCATGACAGTATGGCGTGGGAGTCCCCAAGGGTGAGGTCGCCCACTCGGCAGAGGAAGCTGAGGCTGTCGCCAAGTCAATCGGTATATATTAGCCCGTCATATACAAGCTAAACCGCGGTTTACTGAGACAACACCTTAGGGAACGATGACATGGTGATCAAGGCCCAGGTTCTTGCTGGTGGTCGTGGTAAGGGCACCTTCGACAATGGTCTCAAGGGAGGTGTGCGCGTCATCTACTCGTGAGTTGATCCCCTGAAATCCCATCGATTTCGCCTACGACAATTCCTCTTGTTGACCTGGTGTCCTTTTTCTCCAGCCCAACCGAGGCCAAGATGTTCGCTAGCCAGATGATCGGACACAAGCTCGTCACCAAGCAGACTGGTGCTGCTGGTCGCCTTTGTAACGCTGTCTACATTTGCGAGCGCAAGTTCGCTCGTCGTGAATTCTACCTTGCCGTCCTCATGGACCGCGGCACTCAGTCTCCCGTCATTGTTGCCTCGTCGCAAGGTGGTATGGATATTGAGGCTGTTGCCAAGGAACACCCTGATGCTATCATGACCACTCCTATTGACATCAAGGTCGGCGTGACCGATGAGATCGCCCGCAAGATTGCTACCGATCTTGGCTTCTCCGAGCAGTGCATCGAGGATGCCAAGACCACCATCCAGAACCTGTACAAGGTCTTCATGGAGAAGGATGCTACGCAGATTGAGATCAACCCTCTGTCTGAGACTTCTGACCACCAGGTTCTGGCTATGGACGCCAAGCTGAACTTTGATGACAACGCTGAGTTCAGACAGAAGGATGTCTTCTCGTGGAGAGACACTACTCAGGAAGATGCGGATGAGGTCAAGGCTGCTGGGTACGTCCCGATGGCACCCAATCTATGGCCCACGAAATTTGTTCTGACTTGGACGACAGGTACGGCTTGAACTTCATCAAGCTTGATGGTGACATTGGATGCCTGGGTACGATCTGAAAACGCTTGCCTTACTGCGCTCCTGCTAACCACTTCTCTAGTCAACGGTGCTGGTCTCGCCATGGCCACCATGGATATCATCAAGCTCAATGGTGGAAGCCCTGCCAACTTCCTTGACGTTGGTGGTGGTGCTACCCCCGCCGCTATCAAGTCTGCTTTTGAGCTCATCACCAGCGACCCCAAGGTCACTGCCGTCTTCGTTAACATTTTCGGTGGTATCGTCCGCTGCGATGCTATTGCCCGAGGTCTGATCAATGTCGTGGAGGATATGGGTCTGCGCATCCCCATCGTTGCTCGGTTGCAGGGTACCAACATGGAGCAAGCTCAGAAGCTGGTATGTGATCAACCAGTTCGCATTCACAAACTACAATGCTAATGTAGGATTTATAGATCAACGAGTCTGGTCTTAAGATCTTCTCCATTGAGGATCTCCAGAGCGCCGCCGAGAAGTCCGTCCAGTTCTCCAAGGTCGTCAAGATGGCCCGTGAGATTGACGTCGGTGTGGAGTTCACCCTTGGTATCTAAGTTCCGTCCGTTTGAGACGCTCAAGCATGTGTCATCGCCTTTTGTTTCATCTTTCTGTCTTTTCTTTCGTGATTTCCCTTTTTACCTTCCTTTTTCGCTCCTACTCAACAAGCAAGAGAATTACATGGGCGATGACATGGTGAGAAATACCAAATGGGCTACCCGTGTCCTCGTGACACTACTCCTCAGGATTTATCAGCGATATGTTAGTGAATTGGGCTAGTATAATAGTACGGGGAAGGCAGCGGTGGCATTATCATAGAGAGCATTGATGGTTCTGTATATCGTCCATATCTAGTCTTTTTTTTTCTTTCCTTTTGTCAATGTATTTCTTGTTGATTTGGATCATATCAACGCCTACCGTGAGGTTTGCGCCTCGGCCGTAGTACCGCATACTGAACTGTCTTCTATCTCAGTGCTCGTCTGGTCTTGGGAGTCGCTATCATGACGACTACTTAGTCTTAAATAAGACGATGATTTTAAGACGCCCATCCTACGTCGTACTTGAAGGCTGCATGACCTAATATTGCGACTAGCTCATTTAAGACATCCTTGCTTTGAAAAAGGTCCATTATTCATTGCATCACATAATAGAAATTGCATCTGCATAATCCTCCTCTGTGAAGACATACAATACAAATATAGAGAAGGATGATAGTCCTCCTTTGTGGAATAACTTTGGAGCATTATTGGAGGATCTTCTCGGCACAATAAGCCCTCAAAAGAGGATAAACATAGATAGGGCCTGGTGTTCATCATCATCTTCACTATTATTATGTCTTTGATGGTGGCCATTCTTCCTCGGCTGTCTACACTTCTGATAATGAGCTTAAACCACCGGCGTAGAACCTTCCCCCTAACCACCAGATATTGACTGGGATCTAGGTAGACCTCATGCAGTGGGGTTGCCAACAGTCTTCAGGCACTTTTTTATTGTGACTGTCGCTCTCTGCTAGCTGCCTGTGTTTTTCTGTGACTGCCTTAGACAAACATCAACTAGGCTATCTGGTTAGGTCCTTTGTTCTCTGATCTTATTTAAGGAGGCTTCTCCCCAGCAGACTCTCACATCTTTCCCTAATGCTATAGACTGTATATCATTTCAATTATACTATCTATATCCCTGCCCAATGCTCTCTGGCCTAGACTATTCACTCTCTACTTATTTCATGTGAATCCCTGCAATATACCACTCATTAAACAGCTGCTGTATTCACCTAGTTTAAGTCATGCCATTCACTGTGGTTCTCAGAATGTATTATCTGTCAACAGCTTCATTATGACTTCTACTTCCCACCACCAAAGCATCTTTTTCCTTACACTGTCGGGTCTTCTGGAATATATTAAATGGTAACTTATATGTCCCCTAACAGACCAACAATTAGCCCGCTGGCTTCCTGCGTTTGGGATCTGTCAAGAGAAAGCGCTCAGAGCTTGGGAGACTGCAGTCACTGTTAGCTATCCGTCGTGGCATCTGCCATGTCTTCTCCTCGATGCAGTTCAGACATCAAGAGCCTAAGGTTGATAGACACATAGCTCGACGCGTCGACTCTGTCCCAACAGTCTTGTATTGCCGCCATTGCTTCATAGGCGGCTATGCTGTGAGTTTACTAGCCTCCTGACCCTCCCGCCTCTTTCCATGTTTAATGTATAGCGACCGAGTCTGTTTGTGCAAAGAGGGAGGTTAATAGTTTAGACAGATTGGCGAAGCCTTATCACTGCTCTGTCTGTGATGTAGATGCTCTGCTCAAGGGCTATACAAGGCCTCGAACGTGGGCGGGCCATTGCATTGTTCGCAAGATGGCAGAAGCGTGGATTGACCATGCCATGAATCGCGGAACAATCTCATGGGATATGCATTTGACGAAGCTCACAATGGTTGTCCTACAGAGTGCTATTGGATGTCGACCTGGTTCGTCTGACCTTCTCTATTTTCCGAGTCCATAATACATACGCTGACGTCCGACTGCAA
Organism: Scortechinia acanthostroma; assembly: GCA_011319215.2. Classification (NCBI taxonomy): domain Eukaryota; kingdom Fungi; phylum Ascomycota; class Sordariomycetes; order Coronophorales; family Scortechiniaceae; genus Scortechinia; species Scortechinia acanthostroma. Next base: position 15,547 of record JAABUG020033308.1, read on the forward strand.
ATAGATGATTTCATCCGTGACCCAATCAACAAGAATTTGTATCTGAAATGGATTGAGATACAGCTAGCTAACTGTCAGAGACTCGACCAACCGTGATAGTACAAATGACGATGCGAATGGGTCAATACCAAAAGCCACAGGTATGTATCGCCTTGATCATACAGTCTACCGTACTGACAGATCCTGGTTAGGGACACAACAAACGACACTAAACAAATGTTATTTTCTCCGCTAGACCAATCGCTTAACTACGTTTGTCCAGTTAAGTTAATCCTGATCCTGGCCCTTCGTTTGGGTCAGATACCAACCAACATCATCGACTGTATCGACGCTGCTCGTCTGAGGCGCAGCAGGGCCATCATCTGGAGGAACCCCGAGCATATTTTCTTTCCCAGCATCAGAAAAGATAGTACACTTAACTTCACGCTAGCAGTCAACACTGATATACTCAGAAATGTACTGACAGCAACACAACACACCACCCTCTCCCGTCCAACAACGACGAAGCATACTCATGGATCTATACCACCATCAGGCATGAACAGCTGGGGATTAAAGATACCAATCGCTGCGGCAACGGCAACGACCAGCCCACCAGGCGCCACAAGATCACATGGCGGTCACGTTGTCCCGGGCCTCAATGGACCCGCGGAAGGCACTCCAGATAGTTCCACCTTAACCCTAGATGAGTGGTCCCAGTCAGAGGGGGAGGATCAAGTCAATGTCGCATTAGTTTTGCTTCTATCGACGTTGGCAATGATCTGTAAGGCTTCCAAGCTAGACTGGAGCCACCTTCAGAAACGCCTAGGCTTTTTTCTGGGTCATGCTAATATCGGATCCATTAACAATGGATCACTGAGAGCCCAGTATTGAGGCAATATTTCTTACTGTATTGGAGGTTAAGCCTATTTAGCTTATTAAAAAGGGGATGGCTAGCCTGATACAGATGGGCCTGGAGATGATGACTTACGTCCTTGACTGCGACGAACAGAAGAGGGCGAAGAACAAAGGGAAACCAGTGGATGAGCTTTTCGCCCGAGTCAATGTACCCCTTAGCGGGTATAGCAGACCATTTGACACCTACCAGTATTCGACGCGGGTTTGCGCGGGCTCTATCAAGAGTGGCCAACGTACCTCGCCCAAACATCGAGGTAAGACGAGCATTGGGTCATTCACAAAAGAGGGTCACCGAACTATATATTGGCGATGATGACATCAGCTATAACAAGCTGATTGCTGATAACAACAAAGGCCCAACCTACAAGGACCCAGCAATTGGAACACACACTGCAAGCCTACTTGAATTTCGGACAACACCGGAAGAAGTTGCGAACTATTGCATTACAAATGGTCTCAATCCGATAACCCTTCCCATAAAGCAAAGGCCAGATACGCACTCCGAAAGAGCAGACTTGCTAGTCGCGCCATCAGATTGCACGTCAGGATCAGACTTCAACTATACAATACTGCTCCTTATCACCCGCGTGTAATTGTGTCAAAAGGAACATTGACTAGGAGAGAAGTACACCGCACTGCGAGAACGTACCAAAGTCATTATGACCATCTCTACGATACTGACCTCAGCTCGATTATAGACAACATCGGAACCTGGATAGCAGCGATTGGTTTTCTAGTCGCACTCGGCCAGGTACCTCTACAACAAGATTACGACGTATCCAGCATTATGGTGAATTCCCCAAAAACTGGAACCAGATTTGTCAAGCTTTGGAAAATCCCGGTCAGACTTGTCATCCGTTGAAGAATATACCAAGTTGCAGGACTTAACTGCCGCGGCTTCAAACGAGGCTACCATCACTGCTTCTGTATTACCGGCACTGGTTAACTTGGACGGGACATCGATATCGACTCGGTCGATATGTCCTCCAAGACTAGACTAATGGAGCAAGCCGTCATGCAAGCGAACCTGACGCCCTGGGCTTACGCGGACGACAACGGCGATCCTAACGATACCATACATTGGAAGTTAGTCGAACCGCTAACACTTGACACGCCCCTACCTAAGAGTTACATATGCGATTGTGGTTGCTCAGCGGAATAAGAAGAATGTACATGACTGGGTTGTACAACCCTGTGCAGACCCTGCTTGCTCTAAGGATGTTTTGTATGAGTCCATATCACCTGTGCTGGGTGAAAATCACAGTTGCGCGTCCCGAGGGTCTCAGGGCTCACATCCCAAGGGAAGCATAAGGACGTCCCTAAAGATCAGATTACGTTTATGCTTCCAGAAGAAACGATCATCAACAACAAGATAGAAGAGTACTTACCTAAATGCGAATCCTGAGCTCCTCTACGAAGTACAATTGTTGTACATCTTCAATACACACACAAGCTCGCCTGTGCTGCTGCGCGTGTTGAGGTCGGTTTACCAGCGGAAAAAAGGCAGGGCTCAGCGTGCTCTATTAAAAGAGCGCAGTGAACCGACTTATTAACCATTGCCATGATGATTACCATTCATAGATTTATTAGATTGATCGTATATCTCTCAAGCCATCAAACTACGTAGCCAAAAGGTGTCTAGACGACCATTTCTAGCATAGTAGGAATGATGGTGCATATTCTGGTTGACATCTCTTATAATGGGCAAAATGAAGACGATATTGCATATACTGCGGTCCCTATCCCTTAAAGACCCGTGAGGCCCAGTGAGTAAAAGACTTTCCTGAAATCAAGCCATCATGGACATCGTCGCCTGGCAGCATGCGCAGCTCTGTCATCTGACTCTACAGAGTTCCCGCCATTATCTGCCGTATTATATGTAAACATGTGCTATGAGAATTCTTTCCCTTCAGTCATGACGCACGAAGTGCAGCTCATCAAAATAAGGGCATTTACACTATGACATATCCGATCAGCGCGGGGCATCCATCCTTTCCCGACTCAGGCATCCACAGTTCTGCTCATTGTTCTTGTCAGCGCTGGTTTGAACCATTACTTTGAACATCTTCTGGTGTGAAATTTCATGACAATGGTCCACTCATACCCGAGATGATTTCTGTCTTTGGCGTATTCCTTTGGGATAAGGAATGACATGAAATTTGATTCGATCGGTCTCTTCCCCTCCATCAAATGCTTGTGTGCCGATACCCGACGGATCCATTGACCAGTTCACCTCTATTCGCTTCGATCGGTATATAGACGTGTCTCCATCCCCACGGAAGGCGTTGACCATGGCTTTTAGACTGAAGCATAAGCGCCTTCTTGCCTAATCGCCGATCATTTAAATTCTGGGCTTCGTCACTGCACACATCTTTTTCCTCAGTTTTCATCTTGCCTCATGAGCACATACACTTTTTGTCTCGCCAGACAAGCATAGCTAAATTCATCCACGAGTAACCAGCTCCTATGCTTCCAGCGAATTTGCAGATACCTGAGCTTCGGATCATGATCCTACTTGCGTCGACGCAATTGCAATGACGGAGGAAGAGCGCGTGCTGCGCAGCAATGAGTTGTCACTGCTTCCCCGAACGACTGGAAGGGCAATACAAGCTCGATCTTCCGCATTAGAAGCACTGCATAATCACTCGTTTTACAAGTACGAAAATGACAGAAGTATCCCGCTCTCTCGCAGAGACACTGAAGCTTCAGCTGCGTCACTGAGCTGGAGAAAACGGATCAGGCACTTTACCTGGGCCTTTTTTACTCTTTCAATGAGCACTGGTGGTATCGCAAATGCCTTATATAATGGTAAGCTTGCATTGTTTGCGTTTTTTAATGGATGCTGACTTGAGAAATAGTTCCTTATAGATTCCGCGGCCTAGAAACAATCGGCATCATAGTCTTCCTGTTTAACATTGCATTATACATTATAATATGGTGTATCCTGCTGCTGCGATTTTACCTACATCCGTATACCTTTAAATTATCACTTACGCATCCAACAGAGTCATTGTTTGTGCCTGCATCTATAGTCTCGTTTGGGACAATCTTGATCAATATTTCTCAGTACGGACCCGAGGCTACCGGGCCTTGGCTGAGTTATACTGTTGGTGTGTTATTCTGGATCGATGCAGCTCTTGCAGTGATCTTCTCCGCCGGTATCTATCTGCTATTGTGAGCGACATATCTCTTCCTGGTTAATACAAAGGACATTGAATCCTCATCTTGCCTTAGGTGGTCAACTCAGACGTTCACGATAGCCCAGATGACACCTATATGGATCTTCCCGGCATATCCTATGTTGATAATTGGTCCTCATGCAGGGATCTTAAGCGCAAAACTTGAACCCTCTCGGGCCTTACCTATTATCATCGGTGGAACAACGATCCAAGGAGTTGGTTTCTTGGTCTCATTGGCTGTATACTCGGTATCACGTGACCCTATTTCATAACGGATTTCCATCTCTCTCTTCCTCCCTCATCCATCTTTCACGGACATCTGTGGATGATGTCTACTTCATTTACTAACTATTCGCAGTCTTATCTTTATAGATTGATGAGTCAGAAGCTTCCACGTGAAAATGTACGTCCGGGCATGTTTGTCTCTGTTGGTCCCAGTGCTTTCACTGTCTCAGGACTCGTGACCATGGCTGCTCATGCGAAGCGATGCTTTCCCGATGATTTTATGGGTAACGGGGCACTGGCTGCGAATATTCTCGAAGTGGTTGTCAATTTCGCTTGTCTGTGGCTATGGGGGTGAGTTCCCATTATCATTTCATGCTTCAGCAAATCGACTGACGAGTACCTAGCTTGGCAATATTTTTCTTCTTTATTGCCACTTCTGCTCACTGGTCGACCATCGGCCCTGGTCGAATGGATTTTACAATGGCATGGTTCTCATTTGTTTTCCCGAACACTGCCTTGGTCACTGCCACGTTTGCTATTGGGAACGCTTTCTCATGCAAGCCGATTCTGATCATAGGGTGTGTCATGATCTTTCCTCTCATACTAATGTATATCTTCGTCTTTTACATGATGATTCGCGCCATCGTGTTACGGCAGATTATGTGGCCACAGAAGGGCGAGGACAAGGATGAGGGCGGATTTGAGATTAATCGAATCAAGCCCGAGACGCCCGGTGAACAGACTCCTGTCTGATAAAAGAACGTGGCTGTGAGGTGGATCTTGGAGATCAAGAACGGCTGCAGTACATATACCCACCGAGAGAGCTTTTGTCCTTCCACAGGATCTACTACTCGACGTCAACGACCTGCAATTTTGATATCCGGCAGGATTTTGCATTCTTGATACCCTTTTCTCCGGTTAGCTTTTAAAGTGAAGATAGAACGGACCTATGCCACTGAAAGTCTGTCATATCACAATGAGATAGATGAAGGCACAGAAATCTAACAGGCCTGCGGTCATAATCACCTGTATATTTTTACGTAGATATAAGCCATGCTTGTCCAAATTACCTTTCACCATGATAACGATAACAAGCCTCGGGGGATGCTCCACTGTTAGGAGGGTCTCCGCCGTAGCTCGCATCGTTCCGGGGGAAGTGTTGGGGGGATTGAACTGGGGCGATTCGCGCACGATTCCGGATCAGCTTTGGGTAAATGATCTATTTGTGCTGATTCCGAAAATTTTCGGAGTTGGCGGGTTGACAGAGTTCAGGTCGACCTGAGACATAGGATATTCTCTTTTGCGGGATTTGATTGAAACCTTCTTCAGGCCGGGTCCTCGTCTACATAGCTGAGACAAGTCGACTGTCATATATATAGCACAGGAAAGCCAAAAGCTGTGTCTTGATTTACTCGATGATTGTCTCTCTGAAAGGTTCGATCGTTATAGCCACGTCTAGCTATGACACCGTATTTTTGTCACTGGAACAACCCCATATAGTACTATAATTCGTCCATTTTCCATAATAGCCGCTGTCTCTGGTCCCATGCCTGCTGGTATAATAAACCAACTTGAGCAGCGCCCTCGGCGGCCAGATAGCAGTCTTGTAGCCGTCCTCCTATGATCTCAACATCACCAAGAGCATGTTCAAGGCTCTGCTTGATTAATGATCCGTCAAACCCACTCGTCAAAATAAACGCTTTATCGATTTTGGTAGGGATCATGTCATCCCGAATATCTCCGGTAGGATTGTCTACACAAATGTCAGCTAACAATTTTACCCAGATGGCCCACTGGCAACGTACTCGCAGCGACGAGATAGTTATGAATACTCTGCGCAATGGTTTGAATATACCTCATCTCTACTGCTTCGACATCAACCCATGACAGCACAGCGGTGGCCTCGGGGTCCTTCAGATGCAGAGGGTATTCGTTATGGTGATGGTCCTGGTGGTCCTCGGTCCCCAGCACTTCGCGATCAATGTTATCTCGTATCAGCACTCGCGCCTTCCGGACTTCTTCCTGCAAAGCGGCCTTGGATCCACCGAGCGAAAGCCAAGTCTGTAGGATTTCCGATCGTTCAATGGCCGAGCGGGTTATATCCCGATCGAGACCGGCACTTCCCCAGGGGTCCATGGGGAGGCGCCCATTTCGGGCCATTGGCCGGGGACTCGCATTGAGACTTTGCAGGTCGAGATAGTATTGTCCTAGGTCCATAATGAGATATTTCCCGTCCGCCTCTCGCGGACTCCCATTGCTGCTATATGTTGATACGGCCATCCGGCTGATGGGCTCCACCAAAGGCGTGATGCCAACCTTCCGGCTCGCCTCGAGGAACAAATCCACAAGGGTTTGGTTGAAAAAGTCCGGGAGAGCGATGACCGCCGATTGCATATCAATGTTGTGCTTGGTGCGTGCCTCTTCCTGCAAGCGCGTGAGGATATCGACAAACGCATCCTTCACATCATTCAGCGTGAACTCCCCTAGTTCAGACCTCTTGGCGCTGCGAAGCCGAGCCGTGATGCCGTGCCAAGCACTGCAGACGCACTGCCGTACCCAAGACAGGTTCGCTGTGTCATGGCTACAACAGGTCAAGGACGATACGAGCCTTGCAAACAGCTTTACCACAGCATTGGAAATGCCGGAGGTCCCTTCGTTCTTCCGGCCATATAGCGCGTCGAGCGTGCCGTCGCTCCATGATTCTAGTCGCAGCAGGAATAGATAGATGCTGAAGGGATCGCTTAGCTCAGGTTTGATACAGGCTAGCAACGTCACATTATCACTGCTATACGCATGTGCCACAGTTCTATATTCTGGTCAATAGTCACCACAACGGGTTTGGGGCTGGCGCGGCTTCATCAAAGCGATTTTGGACACGCACATCATCTCGGGCCCGAAATCAATGCCGATGGCCTGAGGGCGGGCTGCAAAGATTGCGTCTACAAGGGATATAATGAATCCTCCGCAGAGAACCCATCGCAGCAAACACACCATGTCGGATCGATATACCACACAGGTCAAGCAAGGGTTTCAGGCAAGGCGGAGGAAGTCATGATTTCCGTGTGAGTCTAAAAGCCAAGGGCCATTCGGCGCTACTTCACATCCAGTGACACACCACCAATGAAGTGATGAGTTGCCAGTAAAAGTGGAATGAAGCCCCACCTCAGCGCCTCTGGGTAATGGCGGTGGATGGGGGTAGAGTTGATATCTGGGCGGGTTCTAGGGTAGGACCTCGCGGGATCTCGCAGCCCATGTGGCATTGTGCCAGAATTTCCACCCCTCAAGTTTACCGGCGGGCGTCCCACTTATTTTTTCCCTTTTTTCTTTTTTTTTTTTTTTCAACTTTCGAATGTCTTGGCTTCTACCTCTACTTCTACTGGATACCTGAGGTACATTCTCATTTTATCACGCACCAAAAATACATTGAAGCTGTTGTTCCTCACTGATCTTCTATCGAGAATTTACCCCGTAACAACCTATTATTTGAACTTATCGATCGGAAGATCTCTCATCGCCAACATGCCGCAAAAATTCTATGTGACATACAACCAGGTACGTACGCTTCTTCGATCACCTGCTCATTGGATGGCTGCGACGGTATTGCACGATAAGTTCAAAGTTCGGAGGAGGCGCATGTGTGCAACCTGCATCTGCATCTGCATCTGCACTTATGTTCTTCACCATTACCTTGCAGTCCAGCTACAGCAAATGTGCTTCTGCAGTTTTTGCCAATGACAGTTCGCTGACGGTTTGGTCTGACAGGTGCACAAGTTGTGCAAGACCTCCGCCGAGAAGATCCTGGACACCTTCCAGCCCAACCTTATGATTGCCATTGGTGGTGGTGGTTACGTCCCTGCTCGTATCCTTCGGTATGCCGACCAGTTCCAGTGGTAGCTTAAAGATTCGTACTGATCAGGACGTTCTATCAGCTCCTTCCTCAAGCGTGCCGGCGAGCCCAACATTCCCATTCAGGCTATCGGTCTGTCTCTCTACGAGGACTTGGGTCGTGGTGACCCCGAAGAGGTTCCCGGAACCAAGGTGACCCGGACACAATGGCTGGATCTCAGCTCTCTTGAGATGGCCAACCTTATTGGCAAGAATATCCTCATCGTCGACGAGGTCGATGACACCCGGACGACCCTGGAGTATGCAGTCCGCGAGCTGCAGAAGGACGTGGAGATGGCAACAAAACAGCTCGGCCGCGAGGCCGAGAAGACCAACTTCTACGTCTTTGTCCTTCACGTATGTTCCTGATCTTCAACTTTCTTAGAAAGGCATTGGCTGACGTTCATTAGAACAAGGACAAGTTGAAGAAGGGCGCGTTGCCTGCAGACATGATGGAATCTGGCCGTTATCACGCCGCAGTCACAACTGAGGATGTGTGGATCTGCTATCCCTGGGAAGCCAAGTACGTACTGGACTGATGTCGCCTTTCTCGTTTTCTCGGTTACTAACCAAGACTGCAACAACAGGGATATCGACGAGCACGACAGACTGGCCCAGGAGAACCCCCTCGTTTAGTTTTCCAGGTCGGAGGAACTACATCGTATGATTGCTCCATACGTTTTGCTTGTATAAATCGCCGCTTTTTAGCACCCTTGCATATCGGTTTCATTTGCTTGCACATATAAAATTTTCGCTTTTACTTTACCGAGCTTGATGAAGTTCACGTTGGACATGTCACGTTACGAATGGTGTTTTGAGAGGCTCTTTGGAGGAAAGCAATGCATATCAAGACCCGTGATGGGAGGTCTGGCTTACATTTGATCGTGAACGAATCAAATGACAAAAGTTATTTCACACTTTGAGTTCGTGAAATCTAAAAGACTCATAGGCCTCGGTAGGCATTCTGTTCGACGTTCCATCAATTGGTTAATGTCATGGCTTGATCCTTGTTTGGATCGACCTGGGACAGTGTAATTCTCTAGACCGAATATCCTAGACCACTGAGAGCGACTCTCTTCAAGGATCTAACAATATGCCATCATCCTTTTAGCGAGGGTTTGCGCGCGAGACCGTACTCGAGTCACCTTTCAATCTGACATAAGCTCGAACAGGCACAGCTCGAGCTGACGGAAACCACATATCCAACAGATAGCCGATCCCAAAGCCAACACCGACCAAACACAAGAAGCAATATGCCTTAGTCAACGTCCACGTTCTTGCTGCGCAGGTCGGCCCTCGCCAGCTCAATCTCCTTCTGCAACTCCTGGTGCGCCTCGGGACAATCGTTGAACGTCAGGATAGCCAGACCGAGTCGACCACCCAGGTAGCAAGCGAAACATATTAGGCCGTAGAAGGGAAGCTGGAGAGCGAATCGCGCAAGGGTCAGCGGATGGACAGCTGTACACAGCGAGCGGAACCGCGCGCGGCAGAGGAACGTACAACAGGGATGATTTCATTTTGGACGGTTTCGTTCAGGGGTACGAGACCCAGGTATAGGACGAGGTAGAGCTAGATAGAGCGCATGTGTTAGTAGAATTGGGGATTCTGATTCTGAGCGGGAATCTGATCTGCCACGTACGGAAGAGACAAGGAGGAGGATCGAGAGCGTCTGCTGAGCGCGCGTCATGGTGAAGGAATGTGGTGTTTGACGTGGGAATAAAAAGAGATAGGAAGAGATTAATGAAAGTATATTGGCGCTTAAATTAGAAGCGATTGGGACAAATGCTGACGGCAGTGAGAATGAAGGACCTAGGGTCGAACTGCCACCATGGAGTTGTCTACTTTATCTCCCTAACTTTGTTGCAGCTGTCTGTAGTCTAGGTACCTTACCTTACATTTACTGGCTGGATGCGGGCCCCATGCCCGCTATGTCCTCCGAAACGCTAGCAGTACGGAGTACACCTTAGGATGTTATATTTCGAGGACAATTGCAACCAAACAGAGAGAATATCAAACCTGATCATTCTGCACTCAATCCGAGGGGTTTAAAGAACAGTGGACAATATTTCGTCTTGTTATGGCTTGGCAGGCTGCATGAGAAGAGAGGCCTTCGGGAGAGTAGATGGAGATTGTATGGTAATAAATTACAGTATGAACGACCCGGACGGAAGCACACTTATCTAAGGTACCTCCCTGGCAGCAGTGGCAGGTACCCTATTAGCTAAGTGTGCTTCCCCTCAAGCATCGACACTATTGTACGGAGTACACTTTATTCAGACCGAAGGGTAACAAGAAACCACTGATCCTTCAGTGTCGGACTCCATACTTTTCATTTGGGCCATCCAGAGCGAGGAAATCAGCCGCAAAAGGGATTAAAGTGGCAGTCTCCTGAGCGTTGTGGGAAGAGACAAATTCTTTAGTACAGACACGCTTGCTTGACGAGGCCTGCTTGCCTTGCTGTACTGTCTGCGGTTTACTTCGTATTGACAGAAGAAGCTATTTACGCAATCTCTTTCGAAGATATGATTGCCGACAGCAAGCAAGATGTGGTTCAAACGGCCGGACCTGATATTGAAGATCAATGTGTGAAGAAGACGTCCAGCCAGGCAGAAAACAACATAGACTGTCCTTCATTAGGCGAGATATTGTCACAATTGAGTCCAGGGCCGTCAATTCTACCGGTGCAGACAATTTCTTCGATCCCCGTTGACGAGCAAGCGGCCCTTGTGCAGCGCTTAGAAGATGCGCTTGCAGAGGCTACAGGCGGTGCTGAGAGCTTTGAGGAAGCGCAGACCATTCTAATTGAACTCTGGAAGTGCCGGTCGCGTTATCTGGCGCAAGCAGCCGATGCTCTGGCAAACGGGAGTAGAAATTGTGCGTGGTCTTGGGCTGTTTCATAATCGGAGGATGCTGGCTGACCTCCGCTTAGCATCCTGGAGACTCCCATACGGGCGAGCTGGCATCTTGAATTTCTTCCTTCAGGTCATCGCCTCGAGGGAATTTGATGACAATGGTGTACTCCTTCATACTCTACGGTTGGTCGGCAATTGCTGTGCTGACACTGGTAAGCTGCATCGTCGATTAACCGAAGGTACGGCGATTTTGACCTCCTCCAGATGAAAACAGAGCCCTTGTTGTCAAGGATAACTATACAGCTGCTATTATCATCCGTCTTAGCCCAGAACTCGTGCATGTCGTGATCCCTGTTATATACAACATCTGCATCGATTATGGTTGGTATACCTCCCAGTATCAGGCTATAGACTCTAACGTTTATACAGAGCCTGCCCAATGTCAGCTGGCTGCGAATAAACTAGTATATATCCTTTTGAGACTAATCAAGGATGGCGTGCTCGAAGATAATGAGGCGCTTCTTGACTTCTCTTACGAACTCATAGAGCTGCTCGCAGAGCAAGGTAAGGTCTACCGCTCATAGCGACGTTTCATGCTAAAATCGATGCGCAGAACAAGGAATCCGAGAATCGCCAGGGGGAACAGTTCTACTTCTCTTGGATCTTGTGTCCGAGGAAGGAGTTGCTCTCTCTCGATTCGTATGCCTTGCTAATTGTCTTATGACCTATCTGGACAAGGAACGATTCCAGGATATTTGTGTTGGTCAATGTATGGTTGATCGAGTATTGTCCGTGCTCAAACAATCATTATATATCAAAGCAGACTCTTCGTCAAGTGGTGATACCCAAGCATTGGCGCAGCTCCAGCTGAAGATCAACCAAACACTTTCAGAAATCTCTGCATCCCCCAAATTCTCTGAGGTGTATCCCCTGGAGTCTCCTCTTGTTCAGACCTTGAAAGATTGGCTGGCTTCGACGGAAGACCAGCTTCAAATCTGTTCATGTGTGATGCTGGGCAACTTGGCGCGATCGGACGCAGTGTGCCAAGTGATGGTACGGGAGATGAGCATACACACTATGTTGATATCGATTCTGAGATCCGATGCTAGAGGCGCCGTTCTCCATTCCGCACTTGGAATCCTGAAGAACTTGGCTATAGCTGGCGATAACCGACAATATCTGGGCGATGCTGGGATCATTCCTGCAGTCTCACGCCTATGGAGCTATGAGACGGTTCCTCAAGTCCAATTCGCTGCAACAAGCATTGTTCGACAAGTCATCATCTCATCGACCGCGAACATTTCGCGTCTGCTGGAACTTGGTCCTACTAGCGAGGACTCCTCGACCTCCGCACAGACATATCTTTCATCGTTACTCTCTCTGTGTGAGAAAACAGACTCCACACCAATCAAAACGGAGATTGGACGGATCGTAGCGTCAATTTGCCGCACCATTGTTCCAAAGTCCCGCGAACAGGACAGCGAGGCTAGTACACTCCTTGAACGTCTGTTCACCATCGAGGGCGTTGCGCTTCCAGTTGGCGCTATGATTGCTCAATCGCAATGGCCTGTGGTGAGGAGTGAGGGCTGGTTCGCCCTGGCTTTGATGGCTTCCAGCAAACATGGCGCTGCCGCCGTTATCGACTGCCTGCACAAGCTGGACTTATACCCATTGCTAGAAGAGACCATGAGCGCGCCTGTTTCCGATTCGGCGGATGAAGCGGACAGGTTGAAATCAGCCAAGGATCGCGATAATATCGTTGTTCTTATTCAAGAGCTATTGAAAAATGACGTAAGTCGAGCGGTGCTTTCTCCATATCTGCAAGCATCGACTAATGTCCAATTCTGCAGTCTAATGCACTCTCGGCTTCCCAGAGAGCTACATTGCAGAGGCTCATGCATAGCCATGCCTCACAGCATCTGCAAGGGACAAGGCTGACTTGAGATTCTGCCCTTTACCTCTCCCGTCCTCGATATGGAAGTAGTCCTTGATATATATGGCTATGAAGGCTAGCAATTCGTGTTAACATGCCAAGTCTTAGACCATAGCAGTCAACCCTGACGGTTGGTTTCATTTTATATTTTGGAAAAGAATCGTCTAGAACTAGGGTATAACTGTCCTATATATAGTCTGCAAGATTGCATAGAATAAATGATGCGTGACCGATCCATGACTCCGGTACACGGCTTGCTCCGCGACCAGAAGAAACTCAGAAGACATTCGGATAAACCATTTCTTTCGCGTAGGCCTCGTACCGTTGAAGAATATCAGTAGAGTCCAGATCTTCAGCGCCTGCGTCGGCCGAGTAATGTGCCGCCAACCCTTTGCCATCAATGATGATGCTGCGTTTGGTAGGGTTATTGGCATCCTCGACGAATCCGGATGGTATGTAGGAACTACCGTGCAGGAAGTTGGACTGCACCGCATCCGCATCAGCATCCCAGAAGCACAGAACATTTCGGCTGACGTCTGCAGGACTGCTCCATTTGGGGAATTTGTATCGGTGGAGTTCGTCCAATTCAAGATGGTGCAGGAAAGAGTAATGCTGTTGAGCTTTGACAGTCCAATCAGCGAAGCCCGGTCCATCAGTGGTGTACATGGATGTGCTGATCGGAGTCCGATCGACCTGTCCCTCATCTGACAGGAGCCAACGATGTTTGTTGCCGGGAGGAGCAAATCCTTTCAGGACTCTGAAATCTTCTGGTCCCGTCCATGGCGGGAGATTCGAGGTACGCCAATCGAGGTCTGCTTCAGGTGGCCGTTGCGCTGCGGAACCCTGGTGAAGTTCTGGCAGGTAGGGCAAAGCGACCCCAGGATGACTGTGAAGTGCCTCAAGAGCTGCGTCGTTGATGACATTTGCGGAGACTATTAAGGAATCCGAGTTATCGAGCATTGTTCTGACAATTGTTGGAATGGTGTGGTCTTCCAAAAAGACGATATCTCCGTCCAGCCAGACGAACAGCGTATGGCTATTAGTTTCAGGGTAAAGATCAGCCGGTGATGTCCAAACGCTGTAGGCGGATGTCTCTTGGACGATCGAGGCCAGCCATTCAAGACTCGCTGTGTCATTCGACTGCGGAATAAACACCACTTTGTCAAGGAACCCGTGATTGTTGGCAAGATTTCTCTGAGGCCTATCAGTTCAACCGTTCCGTCACAACAGGAGAAGATCCAACAATACCTGCAGATAACAGTCCAAAATAGACGTTTGCTCATGATGCTTGTAGGGTACCAGTGCAACGATGTCAAATCCCGCCGGCTTCTCAAGATGACCAACTCTGCTGGAATACGCTAGAAAGGGGCCGGAGGAGCTTCTGTGTGATAGCAGTGAAAGCAGCCCTACTTCAATGAGTGAAGGAGAACAGCTGCATATGCTAATGAACACAATGAGCATGCTAGTATAGGTGATGGCACACCACTTCAGTATAGTGGTCCATGTCAGGTCTTTCGAGACATTCTCGTTTTGCGATTCTACATCGCGGAGCTTTTCGAGGCGACTCATACTGAACTGGCAGACCGTGCCTCAAGGGCATTCAACAGGATCAAGCAGGGGAAGTCTCATTCCTGAAGACCAATGTCTCCGCCTAGGTACTCGCCTAGATACTTAAGGCATGACGACCGGCAAACACTACAGCCAATGGTCAGCTATAGTGGAGTGTGAAGACATTGCTGTTTCCGGGCATCGCAGCCCAGAGACCGAAAGAGTCGGTCAGTGAGCTCAGTATCGTCTTGACTAAGCAATATCTACAGAAACAGCGTGAGACCGCCTGCGCCGGAATAGGCAATAATAGCGGTAATCTGGAGTTTGGTGGCTAGAACAGCCTGGATTCTGGAATGTGGCTCATCAGAAACAACTACCTTAGAGATAATTAATTCAGTAGACCGAAGGTAATATAGAACCGATCTAGAGAGGTAGAGAAAATAGCCATCTCCTATCTCATGAATCATCGTGACGAGGGAGAGGAGGAAATGTTCCTGATCCGAAGCTGCCGATGACGTCGTGACACGTGCGGCGCCCGCCTCGGGGCGGTCTCTCCGGTCCTCATCCTCCACCAGGCAATATCACATCAACATCACTCTTCTCATGGCCGCCTTCACGTTCACGCAGAAGCCTTGATCTACTCCTCGATGACTTTCCTGGGTCCGAAAAGGCTTGCCCTTGCATGATAATATGAGGACGGCCGCCCTCTTTGGCCGTTTCTTTTGGTGCCGAGGTGGTGGAAGTCCGCAACTACTAACCCGCTTTGCAACGCCATTTCGATTCCGCTCAAAACATACGCCGACATGGCCTCCAAGGCCGTGGAGATCATATCACAGGAAGGCGCCCGTTGGAAGAACAGTACTGTTTGCGGCTCTGACGCCGGGCGCTTTCCTAGAGTTGGCGGAAAATGGAGATCATGACAAGACCGGCGAGATGCAGATGCTAGAAGTTTCCCGTCAAGAGATTCGAAAAACTGTCTCCGAGGATGCGCGAGGCTTGACGAAGCTTTGCCAAGAACTCTTTGTCTTTTGGTACTGCTACATATACGACCCAATCGCTACGGGCTTTCGATTCGTCCATTTGGCGATTGTTTTCATTCCCGTCATCATTACAATACCTACCATATGGTTTGGAAGGCGGCTCCACGATGGAAAGGGGGAGCGGACAGGAGCCATCTGGTGGTACGGCTTTTTAGTCAGGTCAATGGAGCGTGCTGGTCCAGCGTTCATCAAGGTGAGCGCGCGTCGTACATGAGTTGGCTACCAAGCGCATACTGACTACCATTCCTTCCCAATAGCTCGGACAATGGGCTGCGTCACGCACTGATATCTTTCCGCCCGAACTGTGCAGCATTATGTCTTCACTACACTCTCATGCTCCTGCGCATTCATTGCATCAGACTAAAAAGATCATAAGCAAGGCTTTCAATGGTCTACCGTTCGAGGAGATTTTTGAGGAGTTCTACGAGGAACCGCTAGGAGTTGGGGCTATTGCTCAAGTATACAAGGCAAAGCTCAAACCGAGCCTGGCTATGATGGACGATCAGGCTCTGACACTCGAGGACAGAAGCTTCCGCGGAAAGGTAAGAAAGAACGTCGACGTGCTGGTAAAGAGTTCACCACGACGGGTTCCGTCCTCGTATGTGGCCATTAAAGTGCTCCATCCAAAGGTTGAGCGCGTGATCCGAAGGGATTTGCGGATCATGTCTTTCTTCGCATCACTGATTAATTCCATCCCTACAATGCACTGGCTGTCTTTGCCGGATGAAGTACAGCAGTTTGGTGAGATGATGAGACTACAACTGGATCTCAGAATCGAGGCGTCCAACCTCGTAATCTTTCGCCAGAAGTTCAAATCACGAACCACCGCTTGGTTTCCCTACCCATACTTGGATTACACCACGCGTGAAGTGCTTGTCGAAGAATTCGCCCAAGGGATCCCCTTGGAGACCTTTTTGGCTGTTGGAGGGGGTGTTTACCAGCAAGAGATCGCAAACGAGGGTCTGGACGCCTTCCTTCATATGCTTCTGATCGACAACTTTGTGCACGCTGATTTGCACCCGGGAAATATCATGGTCCGGTTTTATCAACCGGCTGAGTTAGACTTATCACTCGGCAAGCGCAGTCGGGTTTCAGATGCGCCAACTGCCGCCGAAGCTGATGTGACCGAGACTGTATTGGCCCGATTGAGGCCGCACGTCCATAATCAAGAAGCCTGGAACGCTGCTCTTTCCAAGCTGAATAGTGAGGGCTATCGCCCCCAGCTCATTTTCATTGACACTGGCCTGGTGACCCAGCTCAACGAGACCAACCGCAGAAACTTCCTCGACCTGTTCCGAGCGGTAGCCGAGTTTGACGGGTTCAAAGCGGGCCAATTGATGGTTGAACGGTGCCGTCAGCCGGATGAAGTCATCGACCCGGATGTCTTCGCGCTGAAAATGGAGCACTTGGTCTACAACATCAAATCACGGACATTCGCATTGGGCAACATCAAAATTGGGGACGTGCTGAGCGAGGTCTTATCCATGGTCCGAAGCCACCACGTTCGGCTCGAGGGCGATTTTGTCAATGTGGTCATCTCGATCCTTCTTCTCGAAGGCATCGGTCGAAGTCTGGATCCAGGCCTGGATCTCTTCAAGAGGTATGTTGTTACTTTGTCTCTCTGTTGGTATCAGGGTTTTCTCAGCCCCAACTATCCGCAATCCATTACTAATTCTTCGATTAGTGCTCTCCCGATCTTGCGGCAGCTTGGTTCCGGTGCGACTCTTCTCAGCTCCGTCCGTTCGGGCGATACTTCCATGCTTCGTGTCTGGGTTGGTCTTGAAGCGCGTGGCCTCCTCCAGGCCAGCATTGAGAGTGTGGAGCAGTGTGTGAAATATGACCTGTTGTCCCCAAACATATAACGACGGAGACATACCAGTTCCTTGCATTCCATTCAGAATTGTCTCTCTACTTACACAGAGTTCGGACAACTGGCCGGCGTTCAGGGTCATGTTTACATTTTCTAGGTCTATGGATACTGCGGCGATTATACGATGCAAACGCTACAATGATTGATAGTTCAGGGTCAGTTCTCGAGGACATTACAAGCCAGCAGTTGATTCTTCCACTGGACTGCAGCAACCTCAAGCAGTCTCTCGCCGTCAAGAATCAGAGCGTCTCTCAATCGATTTGCAACACGAGCCCGAGCAATATTCATGCAACCCTGCTCCTGTCATATAAAGGTTCTTCCCGTACTACTCATGATGGTGGTCGGGCTCGTAATCTGTACATTTGTCTTAATGAACAAATGACTTACTTGGGTAGTGAAATAGACATCCTAATCTTGCATACTTGTCTGCGATCAGAAATGAAGATCAATAACAGCTTCTACGATTTGTGCTCGATAGATCAGATAGTATATATGTGATACATTAATATTGCTGTATAGTACAATGCCTAGAGACCAGTGAGAGGAGATGGCGGAGGAAAAACAGTGAAAATCACAATGAGCCCATACTCAAACAAGACAGAATACCACTAGACTCCATTATCAGTTGCTCGTATAAGCAGGAACACACAGTCAAGCATGTGCATGTGAAGCGAAGAAATAACAGCAAAAGAAGTGATGTCGAGAATTGAATGTTTCGTCGAACTGTCAGAGTCGCCTGCGCTCTCAAGTATACATTCTCCATAAGAAAAATGTCGGTTCATCCAATCATACGCTTTCGCGTGTTGGCTGCAGAACGTGGAATTACGATTTATTGTTCTCTCGCACTGCACCGCCGCTAGCCCTCCACCAGACGTCGCCGCCCCATCTCATTAGACGCTCGACAGCTGCTGTCGGGCTGTCTAGAGCTGGTCTGATGTCGAGATAGAATACTGGCTCACCGGTCGGCTCGGGGGGACCGGAATAGTAATCAATCACGTAGCGGACTTCTTTGGGACCAGATGGCGTCTGTCGCAGCACAAACCAATCATGGCGATCAAAAGGTGGGCTTGTTCTGTAGGATATTCCGTGTAAGCATGGTCTCAAAGTCAATGAGAATCACGTTCACTCACCCAAACTTTGCGGGATATACCCAACCTAGAGCTTGGAGTATCTGCGCCTTGGGGGTAAGCTCTTGTGGCCGACCCTTGAACCTGAGAAGTCGAGGTTCACTGGCCGGATCGATTTGTCCGGTCATCTCTTGCTTCATTGCCTCTCGGGCAAGGCCTTCCTCTCCCTTTCGGCACTTTTCCCACGCTTGTCCCAGGCCCTTGGCAAATATGCGCTCCCATCCCACTATTTCAGCCCAGGCACCCTCATTCAGGAAATTGTGGACCGCTACCATGGCTTCAACATCTTCCTGTGGCGTGTCGGTGTAACCTTTACGGAGCATAGCGTTGTACATTTGCTGGGGCGAGGGATACTCCCAGTTGCCGTTTGCATCGCCTCTGGGTATAGAGGAAGGCTCTCGTTCCACCGGCAGGTCCACGGTTTGATTCGGTGCTCGCTCTTGAGAAATCGAGGAGAACATGTAG
Organism: Scortechinia acanthostroma; assembly: GCA_011319215.2. NCBI lineage: Eukaryota > Fungi > Ascomycota > Sordariomycetes > Coronophorales > Scortechiniaceae > Scortechinia > Scortechinia acanthostroma. The sequence goes on from JAABUG020033308.1 coordinate 34,568, forward strand.
TTGAGAGGGTTCAATTTCGACAGAGTCGATCTAGTTTCGGGAGCAGGGGGCCGGGGAGAGTCCGTCACGGTAGTTTTCGGAGGCACATAGAACGGAGAGTCTGGGGACCGGACAGGGCAGGAACTGGAAGTATCAGACCGAGCAGACGGCGAAGACAAGGCTGGAGGAGCGTTTGACGCATGCATGGGACATCCTGGCTGCATGAAGCTAATTAGAAAGTTTCTAGTAGATATGCCAACAGAATCTTGTACTAACCGGAGGGGACGCATCAGAGGACGCGAGAGGATTTGGTGCCACAGGCGTTGGCTTTGGCTGCGGATCTGCCCAAAACCAACCCATATTGGAGAGACTATTGGAGTAGAAATAGCACAGAAGAAATAGTGAAGGTCAAATCCAAGTTCAAATGCGTTTGAGGGTTGAAGCACTGATGAATTGGTGGAGTATGTTTCCTACGAGATCCAAAAACTTTCGGGCAGATGACATAATAACAATCTCCGGCAAGAAATAGATCTTCGGATGTATGTCACGTGGGGCTCAATCAAGGAGCCAATCAAGTTGATGGCGTATGCAAAGGAGGACGGGATGAGGAATCCACCAACTGTGAGGGATGAGGTATTACAGGTACCTTAATACCTTATTTATCCACACATGGCATCGATGATTAGTTGCTATTAATTTATCTCCTGATCCCGATTCACTTGAAATATGCTTTGATCTTCCACCAAGAGCCACACTCCGAGGTCAGAGTCGATAGCTTGGGTTTCATGGCTTGATAACTTTATATATATATGCTTTTGCTATATGGGAATGTATACAAAATAACGGTTCTGGGTATCCAATACTGCGTGGAAACCCTTGCGGGGTATTCCTCCACAGAGTATAGCTTTCGACTCACTAATCCAGATCAATCCCGTAGCGATGAGCTGGAACACACCCCGATACGTCGTTCGGAAAGGAGCCCGGTTACAGCCTCCTCCCAGGCTGATTTCCAGGTTGCTCCGTGAAAATCAGGCAGATAGAAATAATCAGCCAAAACGTCCGCTACATCTTCCCAGTTTTGCCAGCCATGAATCATGGTCAGCCGAGCAAGCCGACCAATGAACCAGGAACGTTCCTCCTGTCCCTCTGAACCTTGAGCGCCGACGAATAGCACCCACGCGAGTAGTCCGTATATGACCTTGGGAGTCTTTGGACCTAGTGATAGCGAACAACTGCTCATAGCCGTTTTCAAGTGATTAGTCAGGGCGCGACCAAGCCCGCTCGATGGGGGTGATACTATCAGAAACTGATTGAGAAAGCAGATACAGGCGACTCTGGTGACAGCTTCGATTGGGCTGATGTCCAATTGTTTTCCAAAAGGTGAACCTTGATGGCCCAGTTCGGTGTATATATAAGAAAGGAGCTGGTGTTCAGTCTCGCAATTTAACACGCGAAAAAGATCATGGTCTTCAGGATAAACAGAGGCGGAGTTTTCTCTGTAAGCCTGGCTGTAAAGAACTATATCACGCATCACATGTAAAATTCTCCGTAGAGGATGACTGAGAAGGTTATTGGCAAAGAAGGCTGCACCCAGCCTCGTTAACACCGACAAAGCCGGTGGTCTAATCCGTTGTTGAACACTAGACGGGACCGGTCGAGGTTCCCAGGGAAGACGGAACAAAGGCTTGGTCATAAGACCCGACGCTGATTTCACATCGGACCTAATCCCATCTTAACACGATCCTCAGAATTTTGTGGGGTGTCAATACATACGTGATGATGGCTGCTAGTGTCGAAGACGGGTCGATACTATTTGCCATAAGGCCTCCCCGCGATTCAACCATGCGTTTCAAGCCTCCTAGATGTATTCGGGTTTCGTCGAACATTCCTATGATCAGCTGTGGAGGATTAGAAAAGACTCAACACCGAAATATGGCACCTAGTGCAAGGCCGGAACGAAAAGGTAGGTCGGAGAAGGTGGTCCTTACGGTACTTGTCAGCAAATTGACAATTGTCTCAAACGATTCATCGCTCAGTGCACGATTAGAATCACGCATTTTAGCGTTCATCTCTCGCATGCATCTGCCTTTCATAAAATAGTAATCTGCGTGGGGCCCAATTGGGCGAGAACTGTCCGGTCCACGGGAGAGATCGATGTGATATCCGGCCAATACAGCTTGATGAGCCGCACACATAGCCATTAGACCAAAAAAGCTTCCTGGATCCGAGAATGACGATTTGACCATCAATCCAGTCTCCGCCTGCTCGTTGATCTTATGCTCCTCCGGAAATGTCATTGGAACGAAGACAGACTTCCCTTGTGACGCTAAACGTTAGCCCGGCGCCAGGAGAATGTATCTCAAAGATTTCCTCCCAATTGCAGCTATTGCAGGGAGTCGTGCCGTGCCAACACCAGAATTCTTCGTGCGGCGGTTGCTGCTACAGTGCGGTGAAGATAAAAGACCAGAACACTCACAATAGAACACGAGACGAGCAACCAGTGACGGGGCCTCAATAGCGCCAGGAAGTGAATCAAATGGATCAAGAAGCCAGGTCGGCTGAAAAGCCAGAGGGCTGGGGGCAGGAGTTGGTGGCGCTGAATAACCAGCTCTCCATACAGTCGGTCGCCGTCGTTCGTGTGGGGAGCTAAGACGACTACGGCCAGGGTTGGAGTCTGCCAATGAAGAAGACGCGGATAATGGAGAAGCCACCCCTGCTTCCAACAGATACTCCGACGTGGCGCTCTCCGCCTGCGGTGAAGTCGACGCGGACAGTGCTAAAGGTTCTTTTAGACGGGATTCGCGCTTTGAGACTCTCTTTAAGCCAGCAAGTCGCTCTCGCCTGCGAACGTCACGCATAACATGAGAGCGAATGGCTTTGCGCGCATTGGCGTCTTTGATCCTCTTGGAGCTCAGATCATCGTCATGGTCGATGAACGTGAACATTGGGCGATCAATCGCAGCAGGATGGATTGGGTTCGATGCTGGATGATTCGTAGTAAGTAAACGGACTATTCGATTTGACTTAATCTGACATCAAAGTGCTGTCCTCTAGTGTGTGACACCGGATTGATAGGCATATCCGTCAAAGCTGGGTATGCCAGTGAAACAACAATAAATTTGTCGTACAGAAATGAAGAAATAGATTGCGGAATAAATAAGGGAAAAGGGTCATCAACATCTCAAGCTCTCTGGCCCAGGCACACAGTAATCGCCAGGCGGTGCAACGTTCTTCGTTTATAGGTCTTCTCAGAGAAGTATTATACCGGCTTCAATTTTGTATACAAGACATTTTCAAGCCGTTCAGCAGAAGAAAGAAGAGATATATGAGAAGCGTAGAGAGGTAAAATGGAATGCGATGTCGAAACATTGTTTGTTTGATCGGCATTGCAGACGACAGAATAAATAGAACGAACCTTTGGATTCATGAAGGTTGGGAAACCCCCGAGCCTCATGATGACGGGCCATTACCGGGCTTGGAGAGAGCCTCACAAAAAGTATCTTAGACGAGCAGTAGTGAAGGTCAAGCTATCGAGCTACTGCGCCAGGAATCTGCCAATGCAACTCCGACAAGGGCGGGCGAGCAGCGGCCATGCAGCGAGTGCTAGTATGGCTACTCGAGGACGAAAGAATTTTGTGAGATGGGAGATCTTATTGGGGCACAGGTGTGTATGTCGTTAGTACCTATGCTCTCCCACAAATATATGAACCCGTGTGAGACTGTACGATGATTCATATCATGATACAGAATAATAATGATAATGATAATGATAAGAATGGATTGGAGATGTGATGAAGAGACCACGAACGATCCAAGATGGGGGAAAATTGAAAAGGATACGAATAGTGGGAAGTGATCTATCCATGGGAGCAAGATATCTCGACTACTTACTTCGACTCAGTTATCTATAATTAATATTCAGTCTAGCCTAGCACTATTGACTGTAGTGTAACTCTCTTTTGCCCGGCATGAACTTTGACATAATGCGTCTCTTCCTATCATTGTCGAGCCGTAAGAATTCGCTTCGTTCCTTTGTTCCAAACTCCAGTTGACGAACATGAATGATGCCCGTGGTCTTTGTCGCATTGCGGGGATCGCTGAAATCCCTCCTTTTCTATCATCAACAACAAATGTTGAGCTATCTTACACTGTCCCACTGTATCTGGCTGCTATCATTTTGTAGATATCATCATCATCGTCATCGTCATCATTTCAAATCGTATCTACATCATGTCTACGCCCCCTTTGCCCCATTCGTGTAACCTCAACGAAGTGGCTCTATCACCCGGTCACTGCTCTCACAATAAGCTCGGCCCCCACATTCATATGGACGAGATCAACTAACTACAGAATTATTCTTTCCCCCAATGACTACAAAATGGGTCGAAGATTCAGTCTTGCTATTGAGATTTCGATTGAAGTGCATTGTCGACGGACAAATTTGACCATCGTCAGAGCTCCGGACGCCATGCCTTGTCTAGAAGTAAAATCGACAAACCTGCAGAATGCAATCCCAATATAGCTGCAGAACTATCGTGCAATGTAGCCAGTCGCCCAGAAATGAAATAAAGAATGAGAATAACGGCACCATTACAGGGGTTGGGAATAAGCCACGATGAAACAAAGGGGAAATCCGACAAAACGAGTGGCGTAGTCGCTATCTGTTTCCTTCGCTGAACCGATGTCAAAGACTCGACGAGTAGTGCTGTATTGGTGCAAAAAAGAAACAAATTTTGGAAAAGCTCAACCTTGAACATCGTTGACCAGTCTTGTAAGAAGTGCGTAGCCGAATATGAGGGCGAGACCAAACCAGATTTTGTTTCGACGAGCCCAGCTCTGACCTGCTTCTCGTGCGACCTGGCCACCCTCCACTACCGCACCGAGTCCAGGAGCGCTCCCGTTTGGACGCCTGCGAAGTGCGCTTGTCTCTGGAGAGCACTTTGTGACTGACAAGTTGGGGTCGGGTATCAGTTGTCCAGTGTTCGTATCAATGCGGTTTTCTCTCATCCATTTCCAATTCTCCTGGTCTAGCTCCGGCCATTCGCTGCGGAACTTGAAGCCGCCATCTCCAGCCTTCACGTTGTTGATTCCCTTGGCTGTGGGAGTCACTCCCGGGGTTGCGCTGATGTGAGAACCTCCACCTGTAGAGTTCCACCATCTTGAGCGCGCAGCCAACACTCTCCGTTCCGCCTCCGAAGCACTGACACTGCCGGTGGTCATTTCTTCGCTAGTCATGAAGGATAGCAGCCCGATCAAAATAGTCGAGACCTCCCAGGCTGGATTGAATGACTTGGGATGAAAGTCGCTGATACTGAGGCACAGTCGAGACGAAGGTTGGAACCGACCACTTGGAGTGTGCATACGAATCGCTGGGGGCGCAAACGGGTACTCGGGAGGAAACATCAATGTGCCCCAGTATTGACCATTCTCGTAAGGTGTTCCGGGAGGACCAGTGAGAATATAATGCCATCTATCTCTTTTAGTCACTGTATCTTCACAAATTAAGAAAATGGATATGATGGGAAGACTCACTCGAGAATGTTGGACTCGGATGGATGCGCCACAATGTATGGGGGAGGATTCTTTTGAATGTTTTGATACTCGCGGGTGAGCTGGAAAATTATCAGCGCAAATTCAAAGGTACAATACTGTGTTAGAAGAACGAACCCGCTTGTACGCTGCTTTCGTTGCCATCTTTGAGTGATTAATGCAATGATCTTCGGGGCTTCGGGCTCGATAAAGTCGAGGGGTTCTGCTCCAGATACAACAACGCCAATAGAGCAGAGTGAGCTGAGGGTATTAAAATTAAGACCAACAAAATCTATGAAAGAGAGAATAGGAAGGGTATAGTAGTCTCTGTTGCACGTGTGTGGTGAGTTCTGCGGAGTGTCTGCGCTGATGTATGCGCTTGCAGTCCGAGGGGCGATCACCAGTCACGTGAGGTCTATGGCTTCATTCACGCGGCTGCGAGCATCTCGAAGATAACCGAGAAGGACGTCTGTACGAGCTGTCTTTGGCCATTGCAGCCGCAGCAATGTCCTCACCACTCTCTGCCGAAGATGAAGGCGTATGTGAAACCATTGGAAAATATTCAAGCCCGTCTGTATACGAATCCCAACTGACGCTCGCGTGCCATTCCATCATGTAGATCTTCGAGCGTCTTCAACAGCGAGCCGACCCGAAAGTACTTGAAGAGCAGCAGCAAGCCATCAACGAACGGATCCACGCTATCTACCAAAAGGCGCAGATGCGTCTTGGAGAGTTGGTATGCCCTCAATTTTTCCTCTTACTTTATGCGATTCTATCTGCAATGGAGCCGGCCAAATACTGGTTTACTGACCAACGTATATACGATACCAGATCGACCAGAACTCAACTCTTCCGTGCGCCATATCGTCGGTTCAAGTGCTTAATGCGAGTCATACACGAAGAGGGTTCCTGAAATCTATATTTGACCCACTCTTAAGCGTCAATCAATCACGGCCCTATACACTCTCTGAGGCATTGCGGGAGATCTCATCTCGTGCCGACAAGCTCGCGAAATTTGGTTTGTTACTTTGATATGACTAGTGTATTGAGCATTTCCTGATATGCTCACAGACATCTTTCAGCAACCGATTTCAGTGTATATCGACCAGTCACCAGATGCGAACCAGCAAGATGGAATACCCAACTTCGACGTCTTTTTCTCTGTCAACGAAAAGTCCCGTGTACTCCTGAAGACAGGAACTGACCTTGGAAACACCGAAGGCTCGGCCTATGGAAATCTCCTCTGGCGCAATGTTTTTGGTGGTGCAGAGACTCTCAACCTGAATGCTTCTATGGGCACTAGGACGAGGTCTGCCTATCAAGCTGCTTTCGAGACCCCCATCCTTAGTGATCCGGATTTCCGCTTTGAAGTCGGTGGTATTGCGAGTTCGACGCAAAAGTCATGGGCCAGCCATGAAGAAGTACTGAAGGGTGGCTGGAGTAAGCTCCGCTGGCTCAGCCAATCCGGTCATCGCCATGAGGTCGGATACAACGGCTACTGGAGACAGATTACTGGACTGGCAGAGAACGCCTCGCCCACGGTCCGGGCCGATGCAGGGGACAGTGTAAAGAGCAGTATTTTCCACAGCTGGGTCGCCGATCGAAGAGATAACCCTCTCCTTCCATCCCGTGGCTACTACGCCAAGGCCTTCAACGAATTGGCCGGATGGGGCCCACTGAAGGGAGACGTCTCTTTTTGGAAATCGGAGGTTGAAGCTCAGGGAGCAATTCCCATTCCAATTCCCGGAATTAAAGGTGACAGCGGTATCAGCTTTACAACCGGTTTCCGTGCGGGTCTTCTGTATCCTTTGGGGCTGGACTCTGATTCCCGACCTCAGCTCTCTCGCATCAATGACCGCTTCCTCCTCGGAGGCCCTACGGACGTCCGCGGCTTTCGCCTCTGTGGACTCGGTCCTCATGATGGAGTCGATGCTGTAGGAGGCGATGTGTATGCTGCGGGAAGTGCAAATCTGCTGCTCCCTCTTCCTCGAGTGGGTGCGGACAGACCTCTGCGGCTGCAGGCGTTTGTGAACGGTGGCCGCCTGCTACCCCTGCGCACTTTGCAGAAGGGGGCTCCCACAAACAGCGCGGAAGTGAAGGACGCCATGGTTGCTACGATTTCTGAGCTAGGAAATGGACTACCTAGTGTTGCAGCAGGCATTGGGCTGGTGTACGCCCACCCTGTTGCGCGATTTGAGTTGAACTTCTCGCTCCCGCTCGTGTTGCGGAAGGGTGAGGAGGGCAGAAAGGGACTGCAACTCGGAATCGGTATCAACTTCCTGTAGAAAATATGTACTATGCATCAGTTTGAAATAGAATTTACAACGTTCAGACCTGGTCTAATTATTCGCATGGGGAAGCTGGGAGTGTCTGACTAAGCACATAGTGGAGGCAAGGGAGCTATCGAACACATAGCCGACAGCTGTACTGTACGGACCGCAACTACCGTTTCAGACCATTATGAAACTCTTCATACAAAATTAGTCCATCATACTCCTCACTCATCACTCACTTTCGCATCATAGAACTCTGAGTCTCCAAATATACCTGTGCCGGCTAACGCTTGATCGTCTTCGCAATCCTCTCTACACATTAGCCGCAATGGCCCAATACTATCCACAGCAACAACCCTACGGCGCGCAGGCCTCTCCGCAGAATCTCCAGTTCTATCCTTCACAATACACCTCAGTTTCAGGACATACAACACCCTCACAAGCTACTTATGGCGGGTTCGCCGGGCCTTCGGGCTCCACCGCTCAGTCATATCCTGCTGGAGGGGTCGGGGGCGGATACGGTGGCTTTGGGTCCCCTGCTGCTGGAGTGAGCGGTAGGATGGGTGAACAGGGCGGATTAAGGACGGGATGGCTGGCTGCGTTTGGCACGGAGGGCTATGAAGGGGAGCCGCCGCTGTTGGAGGAGCTGGGCGTGAATTTTGAGCATATCAGAACCAAGGTGGGTAATGAAGTGTCCACTGGCTTATTATCCGGCTGTGCGAGGAAAGGAGTTGTTGTGTCTGTGTTTAGATGGATTGAGGCTGATTTCTTTCGCAAACTTATAGACATTGACCGTGCTGAATCCTTTTGCTCGGATCGATCAGCATCTGATGGACGACAGCGATCTGTACGGCGCTCTCCTCTACATCGTGCTCTACGGCACATTCCTCCTTCTCTCGGGCAAGGTCTTCTACGGCTACATATACGGCGTTGCCGTCTTCGGCACTGTCGCCCTGCATCTGATCCTCAGTCTCATGTCGCCCGCTCTCGATACCGCGTCTGCGCCCAACGCCGCAGACCCCTCCAACTATGACCCCCATCACAAGCCCACCATGTCCGACGCCTCGTCTGTAGGACATTTCTCTGCCACCCTGACATTCCCCCGGTCAGCCAGCGTCCTCGGTTATTGCTTCCTGCCCTTGGTTTTGACCGCTCTTGTGGGGATTCTGATCCCGATGGATACGCTGTTCGGGTACTTGTTGACGACGGCTGCGGTTGGCTGGTGCACGTATAGTTCCTCGGGGATGTTCTGTGCTGTGGCCCGCATGCGTGGTATGAGAGGCTTGGTCGCGTACCCGCTTGCCCTGTTCTATGTCGTCTTCGGCATCATGGGGATCTTCTCGTCTCGTGGCAGCGGTACCCTGGCGGCTAAAACGGGCGCCGCTTGAGGGTGGACCCGTTCGCTGATTGTTACAAGGGTGGCCGTATTTTTTAGCTGGCGACTCGGGACTCATGTCTGCATGATTTGGTTTTTAGCCTCCTGTATTCCCTCACTATTACTTGCTATTCTATGGGGTTGAAGAAGCTCTGTACTTATGATAAATATCCTTTAGCCAATCGGTCTTACATTTCCCTTCATAGAAGTTGTGAAACAAGATGATAAAGACGATTGATGAACAAAGGTTTCAGGCACAAAGCATTCATCAATTAGGTTCTATATCATATGTTACCCTAGGTGGCAGGTCTACGCGAACACATCCATCCAGTCAAATCATCTAATAGCTTGTTTGTCCTCGTCTTTAGCAGGCGCCCAGTTTGTCAACCACTCTCGTGCTTTGTCGAGATTCCCACCGGTGGCTTCGACCGCAGCAACACACCATGGCAGATCATATGCCTTCCCTCCACTCATAGTTCCTTCGGCAGCAAGCATCTCCGCCAGAATTCGTCGTTGCTGGCCGACTTGATCGGTGCAGAGGTAGAAAGGGGCAGTATTCGGCGCGTCCCTCCGGAGATTGACGGCGTCTATCAGGGGTCGCACCAAGGCCAAGATTTGCGCGGCGCTCATCGACGTCGACCCGCCATCGGCGGTGTGGGATGATGATAGCCGGTGTTGCTTTCCTGTCTTGCAGTACTCGTTCTGACACCAGGACTTCCCGCATCCTGTCATCAGCTGGGAGAGGTATCGGCGCTCGATGCGGCGACGAAGTGTTTTTCCTTCGGGATCGTATGTGTCAACGTAAAGAGGTCCGAAGTCGATACTGCAGAGGCCTAGCGTGTCGGTTCCCGGGGTGATTGCGCTCTGCACTACGCGAGCATCGAGCGTTCTGCCACAATTCTGGTTCAAACAGATACGGGGCGCTGGTCGAGAGAGACGCTCGAGGTCATGGTGGCGCAGGTGCGTCTTCATATCTCGGAGTCGAATGATTTTGTTGCAGAGATGGCATTCTGTTGTCCGGCCGCCGTCAACCAATTCATGCGGAGTGAGACCGGACAACAACACCTCAGGGTCGAGCATGTCAGGGTCTGTCTCTCCTCGCTGCGGTACCACTAGATGACAGAATTGACATAGAATTGCCTTCTCTGGACATACAGTCGTGCGATGTTGAGCGAGGCTCGGGACGCTGTCAGCTTCGAATCCACAGCCAGCACATGAGCGCCTGGTATGGAAGATACTGTCATGCCTATGTTTGCTAGAAACATCATTACCGTGGAAAGAATCGTGAGGGCAGTGCCAATGATTTTCCCATTCTGGAGAGCGCTTCTGGAAGACATTGCCACACTGAGGGCATAGCACATTATTGCGCAAACAAAAGTTCTCGTGCAAAACAAGCGTCCTCTGAGGCACCCATTGATGACAGTTCTTACACTGCACATCGCCGGGTTCATGAGTGTCTAACTGGTCTCCCGTCTGTTCCACCTTTTGAACAGTTGAAGAGCTTTGCACGACCCGGATGCTATAACGAAGTGGTAAGGTCTGGCTTGAAGCCATCCCGTCACCAGCCTCGGTTTGAGCATACGCATTTACCGAAAGATACAACGCCTCGGCCCCGTCTAGTTCGACATTGGTTGGCCGGATACGAAGCTTTTTCGACGGTTGGCTTGAGAAGTCGGCGAAAACATGCTCGTCCAGCCTGGGTCGATTCCGCTGACGCCCGGAGAACGGACTCGCGAACAAATAGACAACTGCGTCATCTATTCCTTCAAGTTCAGCTTCAATGATCTCCTCACGATCCCATTTGCTGAGTTCGTAGTCCACGTATTCACCAGGGATCACCTGTCCAGTGACTGTTTCTCCCAGGCCAAGAACACCGCCTATTGAGCTGCCTCCTTTGGTGCCGGGAGCACGAGAAGCTTTCTCTAACCGTTTTTGCAATGTCTCTCTGGCCTGGTCTTCAGTCAAAGGCACAATATCAACCTCCAAGTCTGTATCCACGACGCAAATGCCGTCGCCTTCGGGTTCCACCCTGTCGACAAGAAATCTAAACTGTTCATTCCGATTCCCGGACACCGAAAGGAGTTCCCCAGTAGTCAAAGTAGTGAAATTGTCACGTAAATGTCGCTCTAGCAGAGCTTTCCAGTCCTCTGGGTCGTATCCGGCTTCGAGAGGGCGTAGGCGCACATAGGTGCCTTTTGGCAACTGCTTGGCGTGGACTGTAACTGTGGGGGCTAATTCTGATCTTCCTCCGTTGTTCAAGTCCGTAGACTGCGCAGTCTCTGTCACATGTTCACCGGTTTGCGATTGGGATGGCTCATTCTCGATGTCAAGAGCCCGTCGTAGAAAAGCGCTGAGACCCACTTCCTGCTCTTCTGCCGAGAACTCCCTTATCCCTGCATATATTGCGCGATCGTTTTTCGGGTTCACCAGGCGGAAAGTGAGAGGATGAGGTAACTGTTTTTGGCGGTCGAGATCCTGCGCTCGAGCTCGCGATTCGGCGGCGAATGTGTGAGGATTGAAGGGATCAAAGGTACTGGTGTATTGGCGCGAGGAACCCTGAGGCGACACCTCGCTCAACGGAGCAGCAGCCAGAAGCTGCTCGAGAGCCGATTGTGGCAGGGTAATCTTATCTCCAGGTAACTTGGGTGTCCGCTGTGGTGGAGCAACGAAGAACTGGGATGACCACCGTAATGAATCTTGCTCCCCAGCCATGATTCAGACAGGGGATGATATCGAAAATGGGGCGACAAAGAAGAAATCTGTTGTGAGACATCTTATGTCCCAGCACAGCGCCTGTAGTTGGAATCCATCGCCGCCATCGAACAGTTGCGGCCGTTCTGGAAGATGCTCCGCTTATCAATAACAAATGCTCCGCGTCGGGACATTTTGCCCCTCCGCATTGATTACGACATCATGCTGGTTGCCTACAAGGAAGATACGCAATTCCAACCTCAACTCACAGAGGAGTGGACTGTCTCGTCTGAATTGCGATTAAGAGAGATTATACCCAGAATTGTGAGAAACAGCAAGAAGAGGGGAGTTCAAAAGACCTGTTCAATGGAGCTCGATTCCCATGGGAAACAGTTCCAAGAACAGCACACTTCGCCAAAAAGCCTGAAACAGGGAAGGAAGGGGAGATTATAGTATTCAAGGAGGATACCTAGTGACTGGAGTTGAAGCAAGCCTGCTAACCTCAGTCCGCTATAATTTTCAATTCAACAAAAATTCGCCCGCATCATTCATATCATAGTCATAACCAGTCGTCGCAGTGTCCATGTTGAAATGCCAATAGGCTACCTCTCGAACACGTGCTAATAAAGTTGCCTAAGCCGATGGCGCGAACTGGTGTTGCACCAGTCACACTGAAGCCATTCCACTTAGCTTTGCCTTACAGATTGTCGGTGGGAATCAACTGCGAGTACTTACCATTGTCGAAGAGCAGCCCTCATTGTGCTCAATGCAGTATAGTCCTTGGCAGTGTTGGCACGTTCGTTGGCAATCCAGCTTGCATGCGGCGCACTGAAGATACCGTCAGTTCAAAGCTTCAAGACTTTTCCGTTTTTCTTCCCCCCTCCTTTTCCGCTCGTTCATGACGAATGCTTACAGTAGGGCCACATTCCCAGCAATCCTTGCTCACTCCACGTTCCAACCACTAAGGATGCTTAGTCAGTGAACTGTCGCATCGCCTCGGCTCTGAACATGAGCATAGTCAAGCTTGCATACCTGAGACGGGTCATTGCTGCTGCGAGAAGCTCTCATTGCAGTCTGATGCGGGGAAAGATTGGAGCTCACATGTTGTGGGTGCGGCAGGCAGTCGGCGCAAAACCATTTGTTACAACGGTGGCACCAGCGATCGGTGAGGCAATCCGCGCAGCGGGCAATCAGGGCAGGATGTTCTTCCCCTGGAAAAAGCGAAGGGCGCTTCGCCGCCACAATAGAAGATGAGTGAAAAGGAGGTGGTGTGAGCAGAGGAAAGGTCTCCTCCGGGGACTGTCCCCAGATCGCTGGACCCTCGGGAGAGCTACGACAACCGTCACATCCGCGGGACCCGAGGGCAACAGTAGCAATCGCTGGCCCGAGCAAATGCCCTCCCTGCTGAGACCCATCCTGGGTCATTAATATAGCATTGGGGTCGTGTCTTGGCCCACGGCACAGCACGGCGTCAAAAGCGATGATGCCGTGGCATCTCTGAATTGTCTGTGCCCAGCCTTCCTCTATGCTAGCGGTCAATAACCTGCCGGACGGAGAGTACCAGGCGTTTTGCCGGTAACACTCAATAGCCTCGTCATGTTGACGCGATGGCGGTCCCCCTTCCACCGGCATCTGACCAACACACGTCGAACTCCACCAGTTGCGGTACTTGCTTCGTGCTGCAGCTTGTGGCTGATTCGGTGGCGTGAAATAATAGATTCCTTTCACCCGAGGGGTGCCGGCAGGCCGAGTTGGACGTACTGCATACTGAAGGACTTGCATGAGTTTACGTTCGTTCAAATGTTGACACCCTCTGATAGAGAGAACGTTCACATTGAAGCGGTCTGACAGCATAATGTCTGCTATTAGGTCCGCCGGAACCGGTAGCCCGTCCAAGATCAAGGTGCGCACGTCCTGTAAGAGCGACTTGTGCTCGAGTTTCGTGAAAATGTTCTTTAAGGGAGCCGAGTAGAACTCGTCCTCGGTAAGAGACGCGTCCACGAGTTCATTACCCAAGGCCTCAGTCCTACAGTCGACTGCAGAGCTCTTCTGCAGCTGCGCCCCGCGACATTGACTTAGGTCAAGATGCCGGAAGACGTATGGTGTCTCCATGATCACGGATCGGAGGGTGCGGCATGTTGATGCCAATGAGAACAGGCCCGAAACCGACAAATAGGGAGCCATATGATCGAGAATCAAGCTATTGGACAGCACATCTGTGAGAGATGCTAGCTTCGCCGGAATTACGGTCACAGAGCACTGATTTTCCTCCTGGGGAACCTCTTCTTCCTCGGAGGTTACCTCCACCTCCCGAACGACTGGGACAAGGCCCAGTTCCTTCGGCGTCAATCGTCGAGTTCCGTAGTAGAAGTCCGGGGCACGCCCAATGAGATTCTGACGATAGGCGGCGACGGCACCAATGGCGAGCTCATCTCCAGCAGCGAACCTGGGAGCAGCATTGGGCTGGATTTCCTTGAGAGCGGCCCTGGCTTTGGCCAGCTCATTTTCGAGCAGGTTGATAGTCGACTGTAGGACAGCCGGCATGGCTTTGATATTAACCGGATCGATGGCAGTGACTAATGAATACCATAGTTCGCCTTCGGCCATCATACACGATTGAACCGGGGTCGGCCGAAGTTGCAGAAGGACACACCCGTTATGTTGGAGCAGTTAGGACCTTAGCGACATCTATCAGTTGAAAGGAACATGAAATAAAAACGAGGCGAGGAGCTGTAAAAGAATGACAAAGGTTCAACGATATATTAAGTACAGCCGGATAAATTGGCCACGACATTGATGTGATAATTAATGATGGTAAGACATTACAACGATACTGTGAATACTAGCGCGGGACCATGGCTGATGTAGATCATGTAGTAAGAAATAAGTTGTTCATTTTCAAAGAAGGGGAAATGAAAGATGGGGGTGCAAGATCGAATGAGAATGGACACTGGATGCAGCCACATTCGAAATATGATACCGGTGAACAAGAAAGGCAGAAGCCACTTGGGGGATGACGGGTGGACGGCAAGGCTTACCTTAACTCCTTCAATCATTAACTAGGTAACTTAGATAGGTACCTTAACTGTATAATACGGAGCGTACGGAGGACGGGGTAGCGAGATACGGGAGGACTAAAAGAGCAAGTCCGGGGAATCCAGACCACTTAACAAGCCAGCTTCTCCTTCTAGAAGGCTGGTGGAAGACTCAAAGAGCTCAGTGAACGGACTGGGATAGACAAGATGATAAAGGAGCCACTTGGATTGACAAGTAGAGAGTTAACGGTGTTTACTCAGAGAGAGATAGAAGGAGGTCTTTATATGGTTCAGTATGCAAGAGAGATCGTATCATTTAAGACGCGGGAGATACCTCTCTACAGGCGTAGGATTTTGATTATCGATCGCATTATGTTGTACAGAAGTCACAGAGATAGTAGCCATTTCACTTTTGGGATAAAGAGCCAAGAACTGATTGTCGGTTATTTTCTTTTACTTAAGCCATATTATGGTCTATTGTGCCAATCATAGGCAAGTATCCAGATACCAGTAAATAGAAAAAGTTCCATGAAAATGAAAAGGGTGAGCCCACTCCGGAGAATGGGGAGAGTCCTAGTTACGGAGGAATCTCATCCGCCAGAGAGGGACTAAAGCAGGGAGACAGTCCGCTCTATCCGTGTCGGAGATTCTGACAGTGAGAGGGCAAGACTCCGACAACCTCTTACATAGTCTACACACTTAGAAGTTAGAACAGGAGTTACGGGGTAGTGAAGTCGCAGATGATCTGGCAACCGATCAGGATACAAAAGGCAAGCAAGCTATCATTGGTTGGGAGTTCTCGGGGAAGGGCGCGGACTTCGTTGATCCTGGCCGCATGTGGATAAACTCCAGAATCAGGATGGACTGATATTGATCTCTGTTGACTTGGCCAAATCGGCGGAACGAGAGGCGCAAGGGGAGGCGTAGCCCAGGCGCACGAGGAGACCTAAGATTGGACGGACCGGAGGACAGGGGTGGAATACGGAACTCGCATATCATGTAGGTATCCATTCTGCTCAAAGTACTGTGTGTTCTTGGAAGGGACCGAGTGGGCCGAGAAGGGGGATGCAATACAGAGAAGTACTCTGTAGATGCCAGATGGATAGATAATACTACCTAGACCAAAGGGGTCATCAGATCTGGAGTGGCCCACCAAAGCCGAGACCCTCTTAAAAAGAAGATCCACTCCTGGTCACGCGTATGCCACAAAGCCTCCCGTAGGAAAGATGTCTGTTTGAACGACGCGTCAACTTGCTACCTGCCTTCATACTATTCCCTATTAGAAGAATATCTTAACCTAACAGCACGACTCAATAATATGAAAAGCACTTGTCCAACTTCATTGTTGCTTATGTCCGCCCCAAACCCATGGATGAAGGGCGCTGCCTACATTATCGATGCCATTCTCTTCCTATTATTAAGTAATTTGACCTGTTGCTATTTACTGTGGAAACAGAATGATCGTCAATCAAGCGAAGATCCTTGCAGATCATCTGCCTACTCACAATAGAGATGTACATACCCCCTATTCCTATGGACTGGGTAGATCCATCAAGATAAGACCGTAGCGATGATAACGATAGCGGTAGGCTAGGCAGTTTCTACTTCCTTACTTGGACAGCATACCAAGATCTTCCTTGATAGTCTTGGCTGTTTTTTTCTTTGGCTGAGCCTGAGTAGAGTTCACAGCTTCATGCATATTTGCCAAGTCCGTCGAGTAATGGGTGGTCAATAGTCTCCAAATAGTGACCTCTGGGCATTTCTGAATCTCGAAGATTAAGGCATTCATCACTCGAGGTATCTAATATCTTGGGAGTCTAGACTAGGACTCGCAAGTGGGTGTCTAACTACGGAGTAGTTGCTTCGGAATCTCGCATACGCTGCCGGATGCATTTTCGTATGCTATACAGTATGTTCCGTCGATCTCTCTAATAATGCGCAAGGTATGGCGGAACATGGACCGTCTTCTCGCCAAGAACTACCGTGCAACCTACCACTATCTACGACGTGTCGATCCAGGAATGATACAGAGCCAGTCTCAAGACTCTTGCCCAGGTGCGACGTCGACATCGAGACAGCAGACAGCATGAGGACCCAACACCCGCCGGCTAGAAATTTGATCCACGTCATCTACAGGCTACATACACCGTGCGATGGCAGACTTGGTGTAATGTTATGCACTTCAATCGGCGCTCTATCTTGGCAGTTAGCCATATACATCGAGCAAAGCCCAAGTCGTCATGAAGCAGCAAATGCCATGTATTCGCTGGAGGACGTAAAGTAATAGTGTGGATCATGCTTGAAGTAGAACTATTGTTACATGTCGTTCGTAGTCCGAGAGACTAGCTTCAGCGGTCGAACCACTTCCGCCCCTCCCTCCCTTCCAGAAAACTCTCGAGCGCTCTACTTGAATAGTTTGGAGACAGCAACCTCCTTGTCATCGTGTTTGTTGAGAATCTTGGCAGTGGCCAGGTCGAAATCTTCTTGTGTGACGTGCACTCGCCGTTCTCGAAGGGCGTACATGCCTGCCTCGGTGCACACACCCTTCAGTTCTGCTCCCGAGCATCCATTCATCTTCTCCGCGATCTTCGTTAGGTTGATGCCTCGTGTCAGGTTCATCGACCGTGAGTGGATGCGTAGAATATCCGCACGAGCTTCCACCCTATGACCGAGAAGAGATGAGTTAGCAAGTGACAAACAAAAAACTTCATAGAAAATAAGATGTTGGGTAAAAGACGGATTGAATCTTACGATGGTGGTGGGAACTCGATCTTCCGGTCAATTCTTCCGGGACGCAACAAAGCGGGATCCAGGATATCAAGTCGGTTTGTAGCCATGATGATTTTGATGTTTTTTGTGGGCTCAAACCCATCCAACTGATTGAGCAGCTCCAACATCGTACGCTGCACTTCCGAATCGCCGGAGCCAGCCGAGTCTATACGGCTTGAACCGATGCTGTCAATCTCGTCCATGAAGATAATGCTTGGTGCGTGTTCTCGAGCCATGACGAACAGCTCGCGCACCATACGACTACCCTCACCAATATATTTCTGAACGAGTTCCGACCCGCTGACCCTGATGAATCGGCAATCTGTGTGATGGGCCACCGCTCGGGCGAGCAGTGTTTTACCCGTCCCGGGCGGCCCGTAAAGAAGAACACCTTTGGGCTGAGCAATACCAAGAGATTCGAACAGTTCCGGATGCTTGAGACCAAGCTCAATGACTTCCTTGATCTCCTTGATTTGTTGGTCCAGACCTCCGATCATATCGTAAGTGCTGTCGGGCACCTTCTCGACCATCATAAGCGAAACGAGCGGATCGACAGATGATGGCAGCATTTTCTCTAATTTATAAGAGTCGGAAAGCAACGCGACACGCTTGCCTACAGTAAGTTTCGTGATATCGACTCCGTCTGCAATGTCGACGACTACAGCACCACATTTAAGTTAGCACTTCATCTATGTGACCTAGATGAACAGCCCGAGCAACAGCAGAGCCTAAAACGTACCATATTTTCCTTCTGGATGTACCTTGACAAGAACCTTCTTGGTGCTCATCACCTTCACGACCTCACCCACATAAGAACCAGGTTGTTGAAGCAAGCCCAACTCCTCTCGTAGTAGACGAACCCGCGAATTATAATCGTTGCGCTGTGCTTCCAGTCGACGTAAAACAGCCTGACCTTGGATAATCTCGAGCTTCATGCTCTCGATCTTATTGCGATAGTAGTTGTCCAGCGCCATGGTGGATGTCGGCCGATGACGCTCCTCTCAAATCCACAAGCTGCTGACCACACAACAACCGATACTTTGGAGAATTTACCAATTCAAATGCAGAAACAACAGAATATGTCAGAGGTCAAGAGCCAACGATGGACGGAAATTAGAGGAGTTATGGATGGATGGGCGGAGAGAATTGTCCTGGAAGCAGCTAGCAAGTAGGAGAAGGTGAGCTGTACCTAGTTAGTAGGTAGATACCTAGCTGATATCAGCAATAGGAGCACCAGCCACACTTTAGCAGCCACACTTCCTGAGGTGGAAGTGGAGTGGCGGTGTTCAACGTCGGCCATTCATCCACCGAAGGGGCCCCATCTTTCATGCCTGAGGAACAAAAGGGTGGATACTCGAGGTGTCAAAGACTCAAGTAGCTGAGACCAACCTCATGGAGATTCGAACTCGAATCACGTTGAGCTGAAAGCTGATCATCACTTACAACATCCTTAGTATCATCTCACAGGACCTCTCAGTCAACTCGTGCTCGTTCCCAGCTGACTACGGCGGGGGTGCAGTGAGATGATGCTATCTTCTGATCTCTTTAGTCTACTACTAGTACTAGTAAGGTGTTTTGCGTAGTAGTTCTTTTGGCCGCGTCCAGTATCTATCTATCCATTGTTCCACTTTCGGGCTCCTACCTATATTCTTTGACCAGACACAGCTTGTCAGGCATCTGCGAATGCCCACTGCTGCACTACGCAATGTGTTTTGGATCATCTCGAGAATCTAACTTCGTTTTATTCTAAGTGCAGGCCACTTTTTGTAGTTTCTGATCTTGTTCTTTCGAGTCGCTTCTCTTTTCCGCATTATCTTTGATCCCTCGTACTCGATCCCAGCCTCCTTGATAAACTTTGATCGCAAGAATCGAATGGAAAGAGTTGTGCGCAGAGAGAAACAATGGATAGCAGCCAGAGAGCTTCAGATATTTCTCGTTTCAGCCAAGCTGAAGCGACGTCGCGTTTGAGCTCGACCGTAAGCACTGGCTCTACATCGTCTGATACCATTCGTCCGACCAGACCTATGGCGAGCAGTAGGAGAAGCTACGGTGTGTCCGCGATTCCTGTGACCTTAAGAGAATAATCTGCTTATCATTTCTTTTCATTCTCCGTCTTTAGGAACTATGAGTCCTTCTGATTTGAGGGATTTGGATACATTATTGCCGAATGAAAGCCTGGCCGAAGACTCCAGTCGCATACCTTCCTCCCAATCACCACCTGTGGCAGCGTTGCCGTCCGATAGGCCGAGAAAGCCATCTGTGACGCGTCGGATATCTTCAAGGCGACAGGTCCCCAAAAAGGGCCAGGAGTTTTCGACAGATGATGATGTGCAGGAGGTCGAGGAGGATATAGCCATGCAACAACAGGGGCCAAACCCTCAGTCTTCGCCGAGACTGCTCCCATTGAAGAAACAGAGCTCGACACTGAGGCGCAGGTTGAACGCTCGGCCCAGTCCGTTGGCACGAGCGGACTCCGATGACAACGACAGCGAGGAGGAATCTTTCTTACCAGAGTCCGGCATGGAGGCTATAGGACCGCGACCGCCGTCGCAGCAGTCGAATGCCAGCTCCCAGCATGGGACCAGTCACGGTGATGACGACGACGGGGATACGAGTGATGCAGAGAGCTTCACCCTGAAAGATCGTCAGCAAGCCATCAATGAAACGCACCCATTCGGTATCAGATTATGGAAGCCTGCTCTCTACAAGAAGAGTCGTTCAGTGGAAAAGACCGCTGAGGGTGATATTCATTCGTCTCCCGGCGGCCGAGTAGGGAATATTCTCTTCTTGGCCAACCTGCTGTGGACGGCTTTCTTCGGGTGGTGGCTCGCTCTTGCTGCGCTGATCGGTGCCATCGCATGTTTTACATTTGCATATTCTCCTAGCGCAGTGGAGTATGGGAAAGTCTTCTCGGGTCTTTCATGGTACCTCCTCTATCCGTTCGGATCTTTTGTTCGTCTGGAGACCGACGAACACTACGCAGAGGAAGATGAAGGCGAAGGCCGCAGCATTAGTGAGTATGAGCAATGGCAGAACGGTGATCTCGAGCACGGCAGGCTTTTCTTTGGCCCCCGTAGCAACCGATCCCTCGTTGGTAGGCGTCGCAATAGCATTGACTCTGTGAGCGAGCAGGACAGTCTGCTTGGCAGAACGCAAAGAATCTCTCCTCGTGAAAGCAATCTGCATTCGAAACGCCGCTTGTTCGGCCGCGGAGAATGGACGTTAGGACGTGTCGTGTTCTTCGTCTTCTTCTACTTTTTGGTTGGGCCTTTGATGCTTTTTGTGTCCATGGTATGCTGGTTGCTTGTGTTCTGGATCCCCATGGGACGCGTGACTCTCATTCTATTTGACCATCTTCGTCGTCACCCGCTAGCCTTATCCTTTCATTCTGATACGTCTTATACTCGCCTGGGTCCCGGCTCCCCGTCGTCTATTCTTCTATGCACATACCGTGCGGCTGGGTTGAGCTACTGGAAGTATACCGTGGATGGTACTAATATCTTTCTCATCAATCTCCTTGGTGTCGTTCTGTTTGTCGTCTTCGACTACTACCTCTTGGCTGAAACTCTGGGTCTGCATAACTGGGTGACACATCCTGGCTTCATCTTCACTCTCGCACTGGTCTCCATTATTCCTCTCGCCTACTTCATCGGGCAGGCCGTTGCGTCCATCTCTGCGCAATCATCAATGGGAATGGGTGCCGCTGTCAACGCTTTCTTCTCGACTGTCGTCGAAGTTTACCTGTACTGTGTTGCCCTCACAGAAGGTAAATCACAGCTCGTCGAGGGCAGTATCATTGGTAGCATGTTCGCGGGTATACTCTTTCTACCTGGGCTGTCCATGTGCTTCGGCGCCATCAAACGCAAGACGCAGCGATTCAACGTCAAATCTGCCGGAGTCACGTCGACCATGTTGATGTTTGCGGTGATCGCTGCATTCGGTCCCACTCTATTCTACCAGATCTACGGCAGTGTATGTTTTCCAATTCTCTCCATTGTCGGTTGCTGCTAATGACCGGTTTGCTTAGCACGAATTGAACTGCTACTCGTGCGCTGAGACTACGGACTCGGGCATCAAAGACTGCCGCCGCTGTTATTTTGCCCAAGTTCCAGCTGTGGGCGACAATTTCTTCCGAAAAGTAGTTCAGCCTTATTCATGGTTTGCCGCTCTGTTTCTCTTCCTATCGTATATAATTGGGTTATGGTTCACACTCAGAACCCATGCTGCCCTCATCTGGGCCACAGAAGCCGACGAAAAGAAGGCTGCAGCCCTCCAGCAGGAGCAATCCGCCTATGAACCCAGACATCTGCTATTCCCTGCTGGAACTGCAAATGCCACCGGTGGGAACGCTAGAGGCTCTATTCGCGACTCACAGCTCTATAAGAGGATCTTAGGGCAGTCCCTGAAGCAGGTTGGCTTGTCTGAAAATTCCAATGAGGACGCTCCACACCAGCCCGAGTCGAGCTCGGCCCGAGATAAAGGCGCGATGCCATATCTTGTTCCTCCACGAACGGAGGGTGAGGACGGTTATTTCAAAGGCTTCCGGGGAGACAACGAAGATTTAATGCGCCAGGTGACCGAAGTCGCAGCGACGGCGGCGGCGGTTGCTGCCCGTGATGTCGCTCGGACACGCAAGTCATCCGTCCAGCAGGCCACTGCACGTCACAGCAACAAGGCCCCAGGTGATCTTTCGAAGTCCATTCTGGAGGACCAAGACGATGTCGTGGTTGAACACACACATGCTAGCGGCGGCCATGATGCGCCAAATTGGAGCAAAGCTAAGAGCTCGATTATTCTCCTCGTCGCCACAATACTGTACGCCATCATAGCCGAGATTCTCGTGAACACCGTCGACGTCGTCCTCGAGAGTGTTGACATAGACGAGAAATTCCTCGGAATCACCCTCTTCGCCCTGGTCCCCAATACTACGGAATTCCTGGTAAGTCCAATTCCAATACTATCAATGTTTGCGGAACCCTGAATCTGACGCCTGAACAGAATGCTATTTCCTTCGCGATGAACGGTAACATTGCGTTGTCGATGGAAATTGGTTCGGCCTACGCGTTGCAAGTCTGTCTGCTGCAGATCCCCGCCCTGGTTCTCTTCAGTGCAATGTACAGCCGTATCCTCGACCCCTCGGATCTTTTGACGCATTCCTTCAAGTAAGCATTGCACTCCTGGCCGCATAGATGGCTTGAAGAAAATGGACTGACCCAATGATTACAGCCTTATTTTCCCTCAATGGGATATGGTAACTGTTATACTCTGCGTATTCCTCCTATCCTACGTGTATGGAGAAGGGAAGAGCAATTACTTCAAGGGCTCCATTCTCGTACTCACCTACCTGGTGGTGGTTATCGGGTTCTACTTGGCCGGCTACAGTAATGTGGACACGATGGGTGTTGATCGCTTCGACACGCTGGCTCTTGGGCCCGTGAGGTCCGAGAGTTTCCGCACGATTGGTCGGCCGACAAGCGGCAGGGCTTTCTAATTGATGTGTAGGAGTCTTCTGGATTTGTTTTGATGATTCCAAGGATAGCGCAAACGATATACCAGCTGCTTTAGAGTGGCGTACTGTTATACTGTGGCTTGTTGAATACACGCCGTATCTGCTTTTGGCTTTGGCTATCAGAACATCATTAGAAGTGATAACAGTGAATAACAACTCGGTACTGAGAACACATCCTCATCTTGGAGTACTGTCTGTTGCTTTCCACTTCTAGGGCTAGTGCTCGTGGCCACAAAACACAATTAGATATCTACAGATTGGAACATTCAACCGTATTATCCAAGTGGCCTATTATTTTTGCCTCTAATGACGCTGTCCGAGCAGAAGAACATTGAAACCGAAGTGCTGTGCCAGGTGAAAAGAAAAAAGGATCTTCCCAAGTACCAGACTCGTCCATCCAAACAGAAAAGTTTGTAAAACGAGAGCTCAAAGTCATGTGTCGCTAGTCTTCCACGAGCTCACGGTTTCATCAACCATCTTTCGATATTCGAGTTGCTTGTAACACTGTTCTAGGAAGACCTTATACTTGACGTTGAGCAAGGCTCTCTCATGCTCGTCTTCTGTCGGCACGACCTTTTTTCCTGGTTTACTCATACGATCCATGATCTCCCACAGGTCCTCTGTTTTGCCTTCAGCGTCGGCACTCGCGGCCTTGGCCCCCAGCATTGCTGCACCATGGCAAACCGCAGCATGAATATAACGAGGAATAAGGACTGGCATGTCGCAGGCTGTTGCTATGAGTCGTACCAAAATGTCATTCTGACATTGAGATCCGGACATAAAGATGGACGTGATGCTATGGCCGGCTTTATTCATCGTCTCGACGATCTGCCTTGTTTGCAGTGCAATGAACTCGAGAGTTGCATAGTAATGGATCGCAAGGCCGTCGACAGTTTTGTCATTGGCCATGCCGATAATAGAACCTTTCATGTTGGGGTCTGCGATGGGCGACCGGTTACCCCAAAGATCGCCATAGAAGAACACATGGCGACCCAGGTAAGAGACGCTGGGGGCCTTCTGTTCGTTGGCCATCTCTTTCAAATGTTCGTTCAGATATTCGTAGATATTGGTATTGTATGACTCGGCAATTGAGAGCGCCTGGTTGAAAGCTGGGTGAGTCTCAATCACATACTTGAGTAATTCACCAGTGGCGGACTGTCCACCTTCCGCCATCCAATACCCAGGCAAGATCGTGTCACGGTACGGTCCCCAGACACCAGGGGTAAACACAGGGTTCGGCGACATGGCGAGATGGCAAGTTGAGGTACCCGCGACAGCAGCCAAGCGTGAGAAAGCCTGTGTCTTGTCGTTCTTGGCAACTTCAGAGCTCAGCTGTTCGGACTCTAAATCGACTTTGGCGCCAACAGTGCCTATCCAACCAGCGTATGCGTCGATAACACCACTGCCGATGGCGATGCCGGCTGGAAGCCCCAGTTCGGAGGCTGCTTTTTCGCACAATGTTCCCACTAATTCACCCGCACTGAGATAATCACCATTCTGGAACGAGTCAGCCTTCAACAGCGCTGCTGAAAGTAGTCGTTTGTCTTGAGATGGGAGGAGAGAAATGAAAAAGGCTCACCACCCCATCAACGCCCCCCATGCGCTTGAAATTGTCCTCCATAAGATCCTCCAGGCCAATTTCGGTGAGGAAATCCTCCTGCCAACCTTTGACACTTCCGTCGACACCAACGGGCACGTACCCTTGCTTGCAGACCACGCTACAGAAGCTTCGCTTTTCATTACCGGTAGCAATATGCGTCAGGGCATCGGCCAAGTCGTAGAACTTGCACTGGTCAAAGAGTTCCTTCGGCATATTGTTCTTTAGCCACAGGACCTTGGGAATTTCCATCTCGATCGACATTTTCCCTCCGACATATCGCAGCAAGTTGTGCTTGGTAGCATTGATCTTTTCCGTCTCTTCCACTGGCCGATGGTCCAGCCAAAGAATCACATTGCGGTCAGAATCGAAGTTCGGCCCGGTGACGGATACGGGCTCGTCTGTAACATTGGAGAATACGGCCAGCGAGCACGTCGCATCGAACCCAATGCCCCGGATAGTAGTTGGGTCGATGTTATGCTGGCTAATAGCGCGCTGGACGGACAGGCATATACATCGCCAGATATCGTTCGTTGATTGTTCCTTTGACGGATTGTCAGGCAACAGTCAAGAAGCAAGGAAGAAGCCCAGATGGACGTACATAGTAACCCTGTTGGGGCTGCCAGAGACCAATATTCTCTGAAGCTAATCCAACAATATTGCCTTTGCCATCAATAATACAGGCGCGAGCACTGCCAGTACCGACATCTATTCCGATGTAATGATCCTGGTGGACCTGAATGAAATCACGAGAGTCTCGTGAAGCCTGTCGAGAACTCTGCCTAGAAGGGAGACGATATGGCAGCGAAACCATACTGGGTAGAATGTTACCAGAAGATATAAGCAGCTAGCCAGGCTAATGATTTTGGGGGGGTTGACTGCTCAAGCTGTCAGACCGGCTGAGCTACAACTAGACTACAGTGCTGCGGAGGGCTGAGCCCCGCGTTGGGGTTCATCAGGACGGGGTAGTGGGGAGTCGAGTCGATCATTAACTTCCCGATCAAGGGCCGATGGGCACAAGAGAACTGGTCTATCTACTCCGTATCAAATTTTGTTTACTACCTACTATTGATCGTCCAGACCAAAGGAGGCGTCTTCGAACCATTCCCCCTACAAAGGCCAAATGTGCCATTGTTTCCTGTTCGGCTGTGGTCGCCTGAGGCTGACTGCTTCAGGACACAGCAAGATAGTAGAGTAATTTTCATGTCGCTCCCCGGTCCTTCAATGACGTATATATTCAATTTGATAACTATTAGATACCCGTCAGGTATGCCTTGACTCCCTTGAGGCGCTACCAGGCATGTCTGGGTAGCAGGGGTACATCGTAATTATTGGTACTTGGAGTAGGGCTGTACATAGGAGATAGAATAAAGGTCACAATCAGTCTGGATGCTTGTTCAAGAGACTGTTAAAATCAGATTTTGCAAATATATGCCAGGCACATTAATGCAAAATAATCATAATCATGTGATGAAGATAATAATACTGATAACAGCTTGGTACCAATCACATACCGTATGTCTGGTACCCCTGGTACTTCCAGTGCGCTAATACCTAAGGTACGGAACATAGAGCGGTACCGCTAGCTGCTAACGTAGGTCAATCTATGACCTACATATGGAGAGTTAACAACATCCCATAACTCCCCTGTTGACCACATTCAACTACCAGGAGCACTGGTACGCATACTGATTTTCCAGAATTCATAGTGAGTACCCGTGCAGCTGAAATCAGGCATCATTAGATTCCTTCGCTACTTGATTATTACGCTCAATGCTGATCTTATGCTTGTCGAAATAGTGGAAACCTCCTCAGTGCACCCTCGGATTTTGCGATAGACTAGATTTGCTGCACCTCAATCCTCACCGTTTTAACTGCGAATCCGACCGATATTTCATATTCCTCGCTTTACCCCGTATTTCAATATGCACTTCTCACAGATCATTTTCCCAATCCTTTCCGTTTTCTCCTCTCGAGCTTTCGCCGCATCTCCGTCCTCCGCTCAGGCTGGGTCGGCCGACATCCTCTATTGGCCGGTAGCATCGTCTCAACCCTCCGTGCTCGCCCGCATCTCGTACGATCCTGCATCTTTAACGTCAGATGTGGTAGCCTACTCTCCACCAAGGATTGCGGATCTTGAAGCCCTCCGTGGTTCAGCGGAAGCCCAAGATCTCGTCCGCGTCGGGCTCTTCACCTCCACGCCAACCAACCCGAAACAATGGGTAGGCTCTCTCACGTCGCTCTCTCTGCTTGCAGAGAATGAGGATCAGAAGCCAACTCTGCGACTTCATCTTGGACCCTCGAACGAGATTTACCACGTTTCAGTGGAGGCGTCTTCATCGTCTGCGGCAACATCCAGCTCGGCGGGCTTGAACGTAGAACTCCTATCCAGCGAAGCCGGTCCGCGTCCGCATCTCAACCGACCTGTTGTGGTCGGCCCAGATGGGAAAAATCCGGAAGAGATTGTTGAGATGACCTTTTTCCAGAAGTAAGTGCTCTGTCCTCTTCCTCGAATGCCCTATGGCGTCTCCTGCAGCAAACATTGAACGGCCTTATTCTGACAATACCTCGTCAGATATTGGTGGGTGTTCCTCATTATCACATTTTTGGCCATGTCAGGTAGCGGTGAAGGCCAACAATGAATTCTACATTTGATCCCTCCGTATATCACTCAGTCCTCCATCTATAGCTTCGTGGGCAGGACGCGTAGTGTCTTCAAGTCTTACAACGCATATCCGCATGGTGGTGATATTCTGTCTCCGCCTCTTTTTCCAATCAGACCCTCGCGTCCAAGGAAGCCCCAGCCGACGCGGGGGATTGTACTTCTTCCCTTTAACGTTTAGACGGAGACGCCTCGTTCTCGGCGCATTCGAATGCTGGTTCTTCTTTATTCTATTCCATCCACGTTTCATCCAGAGCATTGTCTCATTCTCACACGGCGAGCTGTTACTTTGCAAATGCCATGGGAGGTGAAGATCGGTAAAGAATCGAGTGGCAGGAACTCTTCTGCTGTAGACCAGGGTCCAGCAGCATACCGTTATTCGATGCCAAACGTTCTCTACTTCTTCCTCGGGCACCATCGACAGCACGCTACACTCGATCCTATCCTTTCGGCGAGGAGATGGACAGCCAGCGTCATTATGCATGATGGCATTATCTATCTCTGGCTTGATGCGAAATCTCTCACAATTGATCTTGATTTCTCCGCTCATGGTCACCGCGTTCTAAAAGCAATTGGCCGCAAAATATAGAGTTCTCTAAAAGAGAAATCCTGGGGTATCAAAGTCACATTCCTCGCATGTTCAGTTCAGCGAACACAATTCCAGGCCTCCGCCTATTTCTTCACTTCCAAAAAAATCTTGCCCCTTCTTAGAGAGTAAGCCGTTGAGTGATTCTCTGCCCTTTACCCAACGGCCCAAGGTCCCAGTATATCAAGCCCCGATCGGTGATAGCTATCAGCTCATCTTCTTGATGCGTGAAACGGAGCTTGAAGCACACTGCATCTATCCGGAGGACAATCGGTCGTAGTTCGATCATGCCTGAACTCGTTGATCGAAAAGATGGAGGGTAAAATTCATTCGCATTTTCTTCGATAAGTGCGTGTGGCTCAAGAGCCCACACGTAAATGACGTTCCAATTTGCGACAGCAAGGCGAGTGCCACGATCTGATGCGGCAAATTTACAACCAAGAGAATTTGTGGGGTTCTGAAATCCCCATAGTCGAGCAACTATTGTCCATTGCGAGAACCGTCGCCCACGGTCAAGGTTCAGGACGTGCCCACAGTTTTGAGCTTGACATCGGGCTTCGGATTTCAATAGACATGCGACAGTCCAGTTCTCCTTCCGATGGGTCGCTATACCGAAGGAAAGGTACTGCCAATGGCACATGTCAACATTATTCTCGTTCCGCGTTGCATGTGTACCAAAGAAGGGTATCGCAATTGAAAAGAGAAGACTCAAAGTGTCCGAGAATTGCACCATGCACGAATTCTGATATAGAGTTGGCTGGGGGACCTGGAGGGGGTGCGCATTTATACTCTGAATCCTCTGAAAGGAACCATATAAAGTTTGAGCGCGGTGATAATAGAGCAACTGGCTTGATCTGTCATTGAAAGAAATGTCGATGGCAGGGCCATTATCGTAAGGGCTGGACAGGCCCGCTTGACGATACCTGTCGCTACTTTGTCGCTGTCTATTCCCGTCGATAAGAGTGATAGCATTGTAATCTATACCTTCATCAGATAATGGCATAATGGCCAATGACAAGACTGTCCTTGTATTTAGAGCACAGGGTGAACCTGACAGCAAAGAAGCGTAACGTACCGATTACCCCAAGAGTGTTGCCGGTCGACTGTTTCGGGGAGTTGTACAGAACAACCTCATAATCATCACTTTCACGCAAGTGCTGCCAAGAGATTGCAAACGTGCTCTCTCCGGCAGCAGCAAGGGCCAGAGGTTCATACTCAGCATGGTCTGGAAAAGCGCACATGCGAACGGGCTCATTTAGTGTCTGAAGAGAGTGACGCGCCATGTAGACGCTAACACGGGGACCGGATTGTATCGCATGTCTCACGAATGGATGTGCGACGTCGACGCCGTTTTCGTCTATGGCTGGTACCAGGCGATGAAGAACGTTAACGCCTCCTTCTCCGTCAAATGCTGTTTTGAGCACCTCTATCCTTCCTGGCTGATCCTGAGGTGGTCTCAGCCGGGTCTTCAGGTGCAGCTGCCCGTCCTTGGCCTGGAAAACATAGACATCTTGCCGACCTTTCAGAACGAGAGCAATGTCCCAGTCACCATGAGAAGCTAGCGAAGATGCCCGGGCATCGAGCGCAAAATCTTCAAAACAGAATGTTGTACATTTCGCGGAAAACTGTGCGCCATATAGCTGCTGGAACGAGCGCTTCATGAGCAGCTGAAACAGTTGCCTTGTCTTGAGACTGCGTGTGTCCACCTTCAAGCCGGGTGTTCTATGCAGATGATGCAAAATCACTTCTCGGCTACTGGAAGCAATCTCATACAGGGCTCGACAGGACAATGCCACCTGTAGAAAGGAAGGCGTAGTCGAATGTTGAAGGACAAGCTGGATTAACTCTGGTGGAAGATTGAGCAACATGCCTCAGGGCTTCACCGGTGTTTAGATGGAACAATTGTGACAGAAGTTGGAGGAAGCTGCTACCAATTGTCCTGGAGAAAACGAAAGCATAGTTCATCAGCCTTGCATCACTCCCATATCATTTATAGGTCTCGGGATACGAGAGGCTCTAGGTGGGGGCTGCCATGATCCCAGAGATCTTAGTATCACCGCCCGCCATTGTTGCCTGGTTGTCAATCTTTAAGGACACCAATTCATCCTCAGGCAGCACTTTAGGCATCAGAGCCCTGAGGTCTAGCAGTGATACGTGCAATAAGTAGTGGGCTTAATGCTCCTTTACTTATCTATTAAGAACTAGTCATCAAAGCTATTTCTTTCCCCGAAGTCATCTCCACTGTGACTCTACCAGTGCCCCTAATACATTTCAAACAATGTTCCTGCTGGTATCTCTAAATATATGCAAGCCAACCATTCTCAGCCGGGGAACACCTGGTAAACGAGTTTATAGAAATGAAAAAGAAATTTAGATGAGAATACGTTCACCTGCTTCCACTGCATCAGCTATCGCTTTCTAAGATCCAATAGCATATATATAAACGGACACATGTGACAGAGATTGTGAATGAGATATCTGTCTCAGCCACCCATAGGGCTAAGTAACTTTGATGCTTGTTGTATATGCTAGGTATAGCAGTAGACAGCGCTTGAGTCAAGTATTCTCACGTCCCGCGTCCATTTGAACAACCACCCACTCTAATACACTTTCATAGCATAAGACAAACTGGCTCAAATTTTGTATCATGCTAGGTCGCTGAGTCCGAAAGTCGGCGACAGTCTTTGCAATAAGGTCCAGGTTATCGTTATATATCCAGTCAGTATCAGGCCGTTCACTGATTCCTTGTGATTCGGTCTTTCGTGCAGAGCGCTGCCGTTTCAGCATGTCCAGAACACTATCCACTGTACAGAAGGTACCTGTACGGCCGCATCCCGCACTGCAATGCACCAATACAGGGCGGTGTTCGGCTGGCATTGCCTCGCGATTATCAAAGCCAATATCGCTTGTCGCTCGTATCACTGCGTTGCATTCATCCACCAGTTGAAGGAGATGTGATGGTTGTGAGGTAGTACCAAAGTCTGGCCAATAGGGGTATTGCAGCTGCGTAACTTCTCGCAGCGGCTGGAATGGGAAAGCCGAGTGTGACAAGCCAAAATGCCTGACGATAATGCATGGATCGCTGGTTTCTTCGCTGGAATTCGACGATGACTGGGTTGACTGAGGTCGGTTCTTGCTGGCCCCTGACGCCTTCATAGAAATGCGTCGCTCAGAAAAGTTATTGACTCGAAAAGGCCCATAATTCCCAGACTCCCAATACCGGTGACATTTAACTTGGCCTCTTTCAATTTCTGCTGTGAGAGAAACGACGAGTCGAACATCTTGCTCCCAGATCACACGCCAAAAGTCCTATGTCTCTGTCAGCCTGCTTATCTCAATCTTCCCGTGGGCAATCTTCACTTGAAGATATAGAGGAATAGGAAGAATGTCGATCGATAGATGGACTCACATCGAATGTTTCGGGCACGGGAGCTTGCGTTGCTATATAGCGCTTATTGCTGTATTCGGCCTTCATATAATTCGCGTTCACATAATCACAACCCCCTGATGGAACGTCCTGCAATCGAACCCTGGAATGATCGAAGGGGTAGATATCGTTATATCTGTTCTTATTACCTTTCTCGATCCCCGCCACCCGGTACTTCTTCGACGGAGCTTCCGCCGACGTGGAAAGTCCGGTCTTTTCATATGACAGAGCTTGTTTCATCCGGTCTAATTCCTTCTTCTCGAGCTCGAGAAACTTCTCTGAAACCTTTTGACCTCCATCTTCGGCGTCGGAAGCGTCACGGAGCCATCGTGGCAGCAACCGTCTTTTGGAGTCTGTAAAATTTTGTGGGAGCTGGAGAGGAATCTGACCAACCCCGCCCATAAGATCCATATTCTGGCGAATATTCCCAAAGAAGGGAATGGCGGCAGAGGAAGATTCCGGCAAAGCACAGCCACCAGCTATAGGTGCAAAAGATGGAAGGTTAATGTGCATCGAGTTAGACTTGCGCGAACTTGCTCCCGGGGTTGATGATTGAGGCTGCTCAACAAGCGCAGGAAACTGATTGGAGAAGGTCTTGAACCCACCACGAAGGATCGAACCTTCGCCATTCCACCCCTCGGCTGTAAACTTGTTCAACAAATTGATCATTGGCGCCGCATCCTTCATGTCAATTGTAGCAGCGTCATAAATGATGATGTAGCGGCATTGTTTCCATCTCCAGAATGATTTTCGGTCAATATCGCTCGTGAAGGTGTTGACCAACTTCTGGGTGTCAAAGGAAGTTCGTTTGAGGAGCGTTGTAGGGATACAGAGGTTTAGCGATCCTTTGATGTGTCCCCTGGCATGATGTGCATAAGGCCGCACATCTAGTAACAAAGCATCGTTTCCACAAGTCTTGAGCAATTCTGCGCACCGCTCACATGACATAATATTGACAGTTGCCGGTGGCATGTTCCCCGAGGAAGGGTTGTTATAAGCGGCGATTGAATCCTTTTCTTTCAAAGCCATGCTCGATGAGATTCTATGCGAACCCGCATCATTGCCGGAGCGAGCCTGAGACAGTTCTACGGAGCCTTCTGCAACTTCCCGGTTGAGTGATTGCGCATTCCGATTCAAGTGCAAATTTTGAGGTCGTGAGGACGAATTCCAATGGTTCTTGGCATTGATGCCTTCTCTCATAACCGGTTTCTCACTCGAGTCCTCCAACTTGATGGTGAAATAGCTAGGGCTCGGTTGCTCCAAAGAAGCATTTTGCAGGCCGTCGCCACTTTTGGTAGGAGACGAATTAGTATCTCGCAGTGAGAAGATAGGCGCTGGAGTTGAGAGGCCATCTAACTGAAACCTTTGCGACTCCTGAGTCCACGGAGACGAAGGTGATTGTCTCTGGTCAGTCGTAGTGGACATGTTGATCGCCAAAGCTAGATTGCCTGATGATTAATCTCTGAATACCGGGAGTCCCAAAATCAAGCGCGAGGTCCTTGTGCCATCTCGAAATGCTGCGACAAGCAAGACAACCGGCATCCACAATTTCCCTCTGAGAATGATTGCAATATTAATTCGAGTATTCGCTCTAAGCACAAATCATTGTTTCCTCAGACCCGAATCTCGTTGATGAATGATGGCAGGTTCAGGAGCAAAGTAAAGGGCGTTCCTATTCGCCTCACAGAGGTGCTGATGTCAAGAAGCGTTCTGTTCAGGAGAGGAAGTGAGCGAGACGGGGCCAGAGCAGGGAAGGATGGTGGCAATGTAATGAAATAAGATCCAAAGAAAACGACCCCATTAGATTATCAAGAGAGCTCCTCGACGATATTTTGAGAAACGGGATTGGGGGGGCTTTGGGATAGGTAGACTTGGGGTCAAGCCATACGCTTGTTTGACCTGGTAAGAAGACTCACATGAGAGAAACGAAGATATGATGGAAACACCAGACTCCGACAAATAAGTCTCTAAAATGCGCGTAGAAGGATTGGGCTTATTCGGTTATCGCCAGTTTACAATCATGAATACAACTAGCATAAGGAGGTGAACAACAGACCGACATGGAAATAGCGAATGGAGTTTGAGAAACTCGGCAAAGAAACCTAAACGATGTTCCCTTGGTACTATGACGTTATGGGTGGAGACAGTCGTCAAGCGGCGAAATATGCAGAAAATCCATGCGTGAGACCGAACGGCCGTTCTGGATCTTCGATGAGCCCCTCAGAAACCTGGAAAAATGCTGTGGCAACTCTGGCAAGGCATCATCGCGGTCTCGAAAGGAGTCTCTAATCTCTGATAAGAGGACCAGAACAGCTGAGATCATGTTATGTTATTCGACGACTGAGCCATGACACAAGCAGCGTCCCACAGAAGTTTAATTACCACTTATAGTTGCGAGGGTAGGGTGGATTTGTTACTGCATTCTGGTCTATGCAGGACGACTACCTCTCTATAGGATAATAATAGTACTTCTCTGGTAGGAGTCAGCCCTGTAAGAATGTCAGTCTAGTATTGGGAGTAGTCACGCTGCCAATTTAATATTGTTGTATGTTTATTGATACTATCATTTCCCAATCCTCTGGGTGATGCTTCAGAAGGCATACCTAGACATAAATAACTTGAAATGTACTGCTAGTCTAGGTCTAGCAGTGATAGCATCCCAACATATAAAGTAAGTAATGGCATGTTTCGTTTAGAAATTAGGGGATATCATGCTGATATCTAGTCTCACTCCGTGCAGACTATCACTTGATTATATTAGTGATGGATACCTCTCTATATTGTACAACTGTACCTTTCTACAAGATCATGATAAGCACTTTATGACATAGCACTCTATACATGATTCAAGGAGACCAGGCATGAAATAGAAGTATAGTGATATCATGACAAATGAACCTTCGAAAGGCAAATTAGCTCGCTCAGCTGAAGTTGATGATCAAGAAATATACTTCATTGGGTTAACTTCTAGACGCATCAGACAAGAGGAGAGGGGGGGGGGGGGGGGGGGGGGGGGGGGGGGTTGGGAAAAGGGAGGGGGGCCCGTGAGGTGGGGGAGGGGGGGGGGGGGAAGAGGGGGTTTGTTTGGTTTGGGTGTTGGGGGGTGGGGTCGTAGTAAAAAAAAGAG
>JAABUG020034418.1:0-68988 GCA_011319215.2 Scortechinia acanthostroma
TATTCTGCAGGTACTCCATACTGCAGTCTTGGTGGTGTTCTGCATATCAAAGTACTTCCACCATCTGCAGTTTCATTCCAGATTGTGCATGTTGTCCAGTCTAGAACTACCGACCTTATCTTCCTATCAAAAGTTCAGGAATCAGAATACAAGACCCCGAAACAACAAGGCGAAGAAAGCCGTGATCATAGACACCATTATTTGTCGTGCTACTGAATTGTTTCCGATAGCAAACTTGATCGGACCATCCTCATGCATCCTCAGTCTTTTCGAAAACCAGCCAAGATTGCAGGGTAGCAGGCTCTCTGGCACCGAACTATGTGGCTTCGAGGAGGCCCATTTTGGACCGGGTCCGACTATCTGCGGCGTTGTTCCATATTCGCTTCATAAATCATGAGCTCTAGAGCCACTAACTGGAGACTGTGACTTTATGTCCTTTAATGCTTCTTTCATATCCATGCTCTGTGTGGCTCGATCCGAGGACTTGCTTTTGCCGCCAGATCGACAACCTGTACGACACCGGGAAGTTAAAAACATGCAACAAAAGACAAGCAAGACAAGCCGCAGCTGAGTCCGTGTGATAACTCAAATTATCCAATTTTAGATGCGCATGCGGTTTTACCTTCCATGATCTTCGTGAATTAGGAAGAGGACGTTTAAAACGCAAAAGGTCATCTTCCATGATTGGCGGTAATCTATATCAGTGCCGTAAGGTAAGCTCTGATTGGCTGGAAGTCGAGTGGTTCCTCCCCTTATAATGCCGAACTCGACCATTCCTCAGCCATCTTCTGCCTGTTGGGCCATTCCATCGGAGACCACTGGAATGCCAGATCAGGCACTGTGAATGGATGCAGACTTTGCAATGCCCGGTCAAGCTTGGATGGCATATTTCGGTTTTCGGAGCCGGATTCCTTGCAATGCCTTGTTTTCTGTTTTGATTTTCCTCTTATTGTCCCCGTCTCGTCCTGGACCGACCTTCTTGTTGTTTTCTCCGTCGTCTGTTCTGGTGTCATAACATCACCTACGCTTCTTCAATATTTCATCTTGACGACTGCGCCGACTCTTTCGGTTCCAGTCGACGGGGGCCTGGTTCACCCACACCCCGTCGCCTCTTGTCACAGGTTCGCCTGCCCCATTGAGTCCATACACAGCGCTAGTCAGGTCGTCAAATATCAATGTCCGACTCGAATTAAGCATCTCGAATAATGGCGCTTGTGAGGGATCCGCTGTTCTGGAAGCGCTTTTCACGCGCGGTTCATCTGGATGAGGAAGCAAAAGCTGCAGCTCAAAACAAGAGCCCAGCCCACTCGTACGTACCTTTGCATCGTGTCTGTTTGGTTTGCGGTCGCATTAACGAACCACAGGGACAACTGGATCCAAGCACAGTACCGAAAGAAACGACGATCGATAATATGTGGCTTCGTCATCTTCTTGGCCATTACGAGTCTCCTCGCCGGTATTATCGTGGTCCTTCTGTGGCTCAATGCCCACCATTGGCTACAAGACAATGCCAATAGGGACTCGAGAGGATGAGTAGTCCCAGATCACGCGCAGTCTCGAGCCTGAAGACTAATCTTCACGGCGACCAACTCATCGATCGCAATCATATCGAATGATTGCATCAATTCCACTTGGCCGCAAATCTCAACGCATATCGCCCTGAGCGAAAGATTGAGTACATGCCAAGGGTGGAGTGGCTCTCCCATTGCATGCAACCTTGAATCTGACTGAATGAGCCGGTCTCGCGTACGATGCTTCGTATGGCGCTCAATGTGCTTGCTCTATGGAGCGAATACCAAAAGCGTATACGAAATCATGTCGGCCTTGGTATTCTGGAGTTGGAATATTTGATCCTTCAATGTATGAACAAACCGTGTTTGTCATAAATATGAGCTTGTACTTAAACGTCAATGAAAATAACGTGAAGTCCTCCCTGTTTTACCCATTCCGTCGCCAGCAAAAGTGGATTAAGCTCGTATTTATGCCTGCATAGAAAGGCGAGGACTCAGACAGCAGGTCACAACCTCATCTGTTCAAGAGCGTCTGGAAGTGTCCTGTATGCTAAGTAGTAGCCTTATCTTCGTAGCTCTCAGAGACTTTGGCGGGTATCAACTGATAAGCCAGAGATAGCATAAATACTTCTCGTCGCGGTCTTTTGTCCGCTGGTTCAGTCAATTCCGCATGGACTTTCCTGATTGGGCCAGATTCTCGGTTGTCGGCACTTGTTCAAAGTCACGTGACCCGCTCAGATGCTGTATCGCATCGCTGTCCTTTACAACAAATCGCCCGGCTGACGAAAATAAGCCCCAGGTTTGCTGGCTAAGTGCTGTGAAGGCTCTACAAAATGTTCCAGCGAGCTCATTATCGTGGTACGGAATTGGCCCTTGGTTCTGGTTGTTGATACCTGGACCACGGACAGATCGAGCTTGGACACGCTTATCAGCGGGCCTTATCGCTCTTCTCCGCATGAGCGTCCATGCTTTCCCCGCAATAAATAGCAAGGGCCAGCCTCTGCGCCATTTGTTGTGTTCTCTTTCTTGAGCTTCGAAGGAGTGTTCTTCATCAGTCTCGGCGTGACTTGTAATCTTCATTATGTTACCACCATTTGACTACTTCACCTACCGCCGGGTCCGGTAAGTTCATGCACAACATCACCAATAACAGCACAGTCTAACTATTTATCAGGGACCTGAAGCAAAAAGGACGGGCCGCCCGTTTCGCTTCCCTCTCCCCAGACTACCACACTGCGTTCACAGCTCAAGATAAGAGTATCATCAACAAGCCAATTGAAGAGCTCGTTGAGTCTGTCCACAACTCCTCCCTTTCGCCAATAGATGTTCTCCGCACGTACGGCAAGGTGGCCGTGAAGGCCCACGAACGCACAAACTGCGTGACTGAGCTTCTGCTGCCTGAAGCGGAGACATGGGTTCAGTCGGAGGTCAATCTCAAAGGCCCACTGGCCGGGATACCCGTCTCCCTCAAGGATTCTGTCCAGGTCAAGGGTTTTGACACTTCTGTTGGGTATGCGCGGATGGCGGGGAAGCCTTGTACTGAGGATGGGCCTATGGTGAAGTTGTTGAAGGATGCTGGTATGGATGCAATTTTTTCTGTCTCTTGCTTGTACGTACCTGACCTGATACAGGTGCTGTCCCGTACGCCAAGACTGCACTGCCGGTGACGCTCCTATCGTTTGAGTCTTTCAATGGTCTCTGGGGTCGGTGTTTGAACCCACATGTGCCTGAGTACTCACCGGGTGGCTCAACCGGAGGCGAGGGTGCTCTGCTTGCCCTTGGTGGTCGTATTGGTATTGGGTCTGATGTTGCTGGATCGGTGCGGGTTCCTGCAGCCTGGAGCGGTATCTACTCCTTACGGTGCAGTACAGGCCGCTGGCCCAAGGCAGGTGTCAGCACCAGCATGGCGGGCCAGGAAGGAGTGGCCAGTGTGTTTAGCCCAATGGCTCGGACATTGAACGACCTCACCTACTTTACACGAGCGATCATCGGCATGCAACCCTGGAAGTATGACAACACTGTCCATCCCATCGCTTGGCGGAACGCAGAGGAGAAGGAAGCGCAGACGAAACAACTGCGCATCGGACTGATGTCTACAGATGGTATGTATCTTTATGCAAGCTTATACAGAGGCTCAGAGCTAACTCTCCGCAGGCGTCGTCCCTCCCACCCCCGCCATCAACCGCGCCATCGCCACCACCGTCGCTGCGCTCACAGCAGCCGGCCACACAGTCTCCGAGATCACGCCCCCAGCATCCGCCGACCCTTTCACCGGTCTAACGCTTGCCTCTCAACTCCTCAACTCCGACGGCTGCACCACCTTCAACTCTCACCGCTACAGCTTCGAGCCGTCCGACCCGGGCGCCGAACAACTGACCCGCATCGCTAACCTGCCCCGTCCCCTCCGCTACCTCTACTACCTCTACGTCCGCTACATCAAGCGCGATACCAGATGGGCCGCGCTGATCCGCAGCTTCGAACACAAGTCCGCAGCCGAGCAGTGGAAGCTCGTCGCCCGCCGCGAGGCCTTCCGCGCCACCTGGCACGCCTGGTGGGACGCCGAGGCCCAGCAATACGACTTTATCCTGTGCCCCGTCAACGCTACCCCCGCCCTCCCGCACAAGGCTATGCGCGACGCCGTCTCCTCCTGCGGCTATACCTTCCTGTGGAACCTACTCGATTACTCCGCCGGTGTATTGCCAGTTTCGCACGTCGACGCGAAGAAAGATGCGCTCCGCGCGCCGTATAAAACCGTTCTAAAGCAACTTGGCGCAGATAATGCCATTGCCCGCGGGGCGTGGAAGCACTACGACGCGGCAAAGATGGCGGGTCTCCCGACTGCGGTACAGGTTGTTGGAAGACGGTGGCACGAAGAGAAGGTCTTGGGGTATATGGCTGCTGTTGAGAAGGCACTGGACGGGTATTATGATGCGGAGACTGGAGAGGGGGGGAAGTATCAGCTGCTCGAGATTGATTGAGGAGAATTCCGGCGTAGCTAGCGTATATCCAACTGTCTTCTAGTCAACTAGAGTTTCATGTTCAGCTATCTTTTAACTAAGCTATAGGCTTTCATGTTCACAGTGCCTGGCGGATTCTTTCTGCGTTATTCTACATGAGGTGTACAGCAAACACATTACCCGATGGTCGATCGGAAATATCGCTTGCAATAGTATGTCTATCTTGCATGTACTTGACAAATACTGCGTCTGAAGAACGAATGGATGTAAACCAGGTTAGGGCTCCAAACTGTCTCAACCATGGAGCTTGAACGAAAGCAGTTGCTTCTCAGCCTTCGGCAACTGTAAGAAGCCTAATATGCTATAATAAGTGTCCATACTTAATCTGATGAGAACATCTGCAGACATGGTAAAGATGATATTATAGTGAATATAATGGTAGAAGGCCTAGGCCTCCTGACGGAGTATGTCTATCTAAGATAGAGAGAATGCCACTACTATTCAATCCTCCTATAGAGATACTTGATAAGTGAATAGAGATATATGATAACTGAATATCCATCCTAATCCCCTGTTTCTTTCCTTTTATATCAGCTCTGCTGTGAATATGTACTATTCACCAGCCTTACGTCCCTCATCTGAGCTGG
Source organism: Scortechinia acanthostroma (assembly GCA_011319215.2). Classification (NCBI taxonomy): domain Eukaryota; kingdom Fungi; phylum Ascomycota; class Sordariomycetes; order Coronophorales; family Scortechiniaceae; genus Scortechinia; species Scortechinia acanthostroma. The sequence continues at coordinate 5,116 of JAABUG020034418.1, forward strand.
AATCTCTCCGGGCTCGGAGTCTGGAGTCTTATGATACCCTCAACCACCTGGCTGTGCTGTCCATGTACATATCCAGCTATTTATCTTCTATATCTTTATGGATACATCAAAACTGTGAGTACAGAGGTACTCCACGTTTACTCTGATATTCGGGCTATAACAATGCCTACCCTTCTGCACAACGCAGACCAAGTATGGTACAATCGATGCCGAATCGATGGGTTACCTCCAGGCTCCTATCTGGTGAGGAAGGGCTCAGAATGGACTGGTATTGTGCCCTAACGGAACACCTCCTGAATAAGAACAACATCATAGTCAGACCGGAGGTTTAAAACGGCTGGAAGGCAGTTGCACAGCTTTATAAGGAGCTCCTCCTTTACCAAATGAAGAGTGTCTGTTACGAAGACGAGTGCAGAAGGTATATCCCACCGCTTATATTGGTAAGGTTATGTGGTTCCATCCGAGAATGGCAGCTAATCAATCTTTCCTACAGAGAGTCAAAGTTACGGGGACTTGGAAAGGGTCCCTGTTATGGCAGTATCTAGAGATACTGACATCAGTTCGGTCATAGAAAACGTAGGCACCTGGATTGCCGCATTGTCCATGATTCAAATAGAAGTCCGCAAGATACTCGGCGAAGACTCACTTTGGGTAAACAAAGTGGCAACGAAGCAGTAAGTCTCATTCGAAGATGATCCGCATTGTTCTATCATAACGATTTTGATTTAGCTGGTGCTCCCAAGCCACAAGAAGACGGCCACGGCAGGACGACGTACAGAAAACAGCAACCATCCTGCGATATCTAATTTATTGGCCGCTAGTTCAGCAACAAGGACTCATCTCCTACTTACGAGACCAGAGTAGAAAAGCCGCTATCCCTCTTTTGAAGGGAAACTGCTCAGCACCTTCCTTCTGTTTTGCCTGAAGCCTCTGGCAGCTACTAGTTATGCTGTCTATACTCACACTTTTTCATCGACCAAAGCCAGTATGCAAGTCACTGCTAATACTGACACATTATCCATCCTAAAAACCGCCGGGACGTGGATTGCGGCGGTGGCATTCCTCAGACAGCTTGGTCATTTATGTACAGGAAGATAAAGCAACGGGATAGCACAGACGAACTTGCCAGGAAGTTAAACGACAAGCTTGACGAGATAAGAAAAGAAGCTGTCAAACAATCTGGGAAACTTGGAAACAATCAAGAAGAGAACAGGAGCGCACAACGAACTTCTCGAAAAACAGCATAAAGAGCTCATTGAACTTCTTCAAAGCTTCCAAAGTTTCAGTGTTCCTGCAGGAAGACTATGGCAGTTTCTCAAGATACTGATTGGAATTCCATCGCAGGAAACATTGGCACTTGGATCGCCAGCCTGCCCATCATATGGTCAATGATCCTATGCATACAGTGACGGCTCAATAGGCGAGCAAGTTGTCAGATGGCAATCTTCAAGGAGATGCAGATGTTATCATGGCACTCAGAAATCTCTGACGGAGTCCCAGGGACCCGAGCAGCACCAACCAGAACGGCGGTCAACGATAGCAAAATAGGAGTACGGTTGGATAATGCGAGACGGTTGAGAAGGGCGGAAAGCTATATAAGAGATTCAAACTGCAAACCAACAGGAATGCATCGAATCCGACGATCAAAGGGGCGGCCCAGAGAGATCTGTGCCCCTGCGCCTAATGGACAACACGCAGCACGCAGTAGGTTTTATTGAACACTCCTTGCTAACCAAGGCATTTGTCCCCTCGCCGATGTCATCCCGACGAGCACCCATACTCGGGCCCGGAGGTTCAGACCGATACTTCAATCATACTCGGTGAAGACAGATCTACATGGTGCCTTCAAGAAGGACAGCCTTAGGCAAGGCATTGCTTTCGACAGAGGAGAGGTACTGGGCATCATCCCCAAGCCGAAGTGGGCATGTGTGGCGCGCCTCCGTATCAAGGCAGTTCCCCCAGTTCAAGTAGACGTCTCTTTTTCTCTTTTCGTGGAATAGCAACGGCCATTACAGCAACGGCCATTACAGCAACGGCCATTACAGCAACGGTTATGACCGTTGCGGTGTGTATCTCTGCTTGCCGAGATATCATCGAAGGAGTCACATTCATCTGGAGAAAAATTGATTTGCCTCCCTGCATCCACTAACAGAGGACCCGGTCGCTCTGCTCAATACCCTCATTCAGCAAGTGACCGAACTACGCACCGTCGTCTACGCCCGTCTTCCATCTCCACAGCAAGAATCACAGCCAGTTCCACAGCCGCAATCATCAAATTACAGTTCCGCAGAGCGATCGCAAATTCTTCTTGTTAGGCAACGGATATCGTGTGGCAGGATTGGTTGCTGTCGTTTTACTCATAGTACTCGTTACAGGCTGTTCCGCATCATGGTTTGTACAAAGGCCAAAAAGAAATACTGCATAACTCATATCCAACAATGGCCAGTTTCTAGAACAGAAGTACAATTGGAAAGATGGCAGCGAGCGTGGTCCACAAGGCCGACAGAACTACTTGGAGTAATGGCTAGGTCGATAGCATCAGCTCTGTACTAGCAGCCATTGGAGCCTGGGTTACAGCACTGCCTGTCCTGTCTCCTTCCCACCACATAACGCCATCGGAGACTTCCAGGATACTGGAAGGGCTGCTGCGCCGGCTGCAAATGGCCCGATCATGGCAGCCGATGCTCGTACACAAACAACCATGAGGAGGAGTATGCGCCAGCTAGGCTGGCTTCGGTCCCTTGCGGGGCAATTGAGGAATTGGAGGATTGGGGGATAGGCGATAATGGCGCGTACGGAGGCTGGAGTTGTTTCTATTTGTTTTTTTCTAATTGCCAAAGACTCCTAGCTTTTAAGAGAATTGAACACCCGTGGAGGGTTTCAGAAGTCGATATCCGCAGGCAGCATGGTCCCGAACCACAGAACTCCTTTGTCCTATGGCCTTGGTTATGTATATCCAAATACCTAGGGAGTTTGGGTTGGGATTACAGCAGTGTCAGCGCATAGGACGTTAATAATGCCCGATATCAGTTCTATCTTGGGCACCGTGGGTGCTTGGATATCGGCATTCCCCGTTATGTGTTCCCTTGTCATTTACCTCTGCGCACAATTCCGTAATTAAGACGAAAGAACAAGACACGCAGGGTACGTTGGCGAAAGACCACTCAGTACGACCAATTCCTGGTTGGATGTCGGGAAGAACTTGGCATGTGTAGCCTTGCCACGGACAGCCACACCTGGTGGGTTTACAGAACCAAGAATGGGTCAAAGTAAGTTGCTTAGGCCATAGTAAGTGATTACTTCACTAATAAGTTATAGATCTCGAAGAGCGCGCAACATGGACAAGCCAACATATCTGTTGCACCCTTCGCGCTGTGTATAAGCCTACATCGACCACATCCAGGATATCATGGATCCACTGCAGAAAGCACTTACTTCAATTTCGATATCTTCTTAATCTCATTGAAGCAAGGGACCTGCTTTATTGTTCGGTGGTCGATGCAGCCACTCTGTTCAGTAGAAGGATACCTACCAGGGGTCGAAGTACTTATGGGCTATCTCTAGGAGCAATAACGTCATGTAAATGTTAGTTTCTGCATGTCCATGATTCATCTTATAGTAAGCAGTAAGCTTAGCCATACGCATATCTTCCCATTCATCTGACGCGTCGGCCTCATCAACCTCCTTCAGTGTCTCCAGTGACAAAGGAGAGTGCATCTGGATGGCACTGATCGTGCGGAAGTAGATTATAATGAGGGTGTTTGCGAGTGCCTGGCGATGGGGCCGGTCATGGTCTTGAGGAAGCTGCGGGTGCAGATAATACATGGCCCAGAACGGCAAGTGAGAAGAGCGAATATGATTATGACGAGGATATGAGTCGGACTGGAGGGAGTTCTACCGATTGTGACATTTCTTGATAATGATTGTCCTGTGCTCATCCGTAGCGACGACTCGAGCCATGCTAATGCAGGATTTTATGTCGCATGTCCGCCATAGATCGAATCCTGCAGGATGAGTAGGCTTTTTCTCCACATTTGAGATATGACGTTGTCAATCTTGTTGGAACGCACTTGGCACAGTCAATTCTTTGTCTGACATCGATCAAGATATGGTACTGTGAACGTGTAAGTGGATAGTCGAGTGGCTCGAGTCCCCCCATACTGACAGAATCCACCAACAGAAGACCCCACCGTGTCAGGAATACTGGAACCAGAGTGCTCAAGCTGGAACTCATCGGGGATTTTCCATGCAAACCAAGTTAACCATTATTGTTGCGTTGAGATTGATTCAGCAATCGAGATCGCCGTTCATCGCCGTTCCATCCGTGAAGGATCTAGACCAGGTCCAACGACTTCTCTGAAGCTTCTCTTGGCAAGCTACGATGGCCACGATGTCATCACCTCTGCACATTCCACAGCAAAGTCTCTTTCTAAACCACGGATAGTCAGCTTGTACTCCAAACCAACCAGCCACCTCAATTAGCCAGCGAATTCATTCTCAACAAAGACCTCCGTTTCCAGCCTCGGGGTTAACCGATATCGTCGGTCACGGGGTTCCCCCAACAGAGACGCAGTTCATTGCGCCTATCAAGTATCAACTTGAGTTCTCCGTTTTCGACTTGAATTTCAATTCTTCTGTCGTCTCTACAACATTTACGTCCCCCTATTGCGGACACGTTATAGCAACACCTCGGTGACTACAATTGTCGATCTCATCGCGCCCCTATCTATGGAATCCGGCTGCCGATTTGCCCTCTCATAATCGCAGGTAGCTGCACGATCGGCACCCGACCCTCCCTCCTTTTTCTACAGGCGAAAATCGGTGCAGAAACTGGACCTTCTTCGCAATCAAAGCCGCAGGATGCGGTCACTGCCATCGGCGCTGCAACATCATCACGACCTCAACGAGTGATCGGTAATGGAACACGGTGGTGGCAATGCCTTCAAGTAAAGGTGCTAAAGGCGGCACAAGGGAGTCAATCCACTTCGTCAATGCCCGTCCAACCTCGGAAAATGAGAAGCTGAGGATACAGCGCCTGGTGAGGGCGCATGTGGGAAAATGGATCTCCGACCAGACCAAGGACCGTTCGGCGGGAGAGTCTTCGGACTCGAATTGGAATAACGAGGAACCCCGCAATCCAGCGTCGCAGGTTGAAATTGACACCGAGGAAACGTTATTTCCTTCATTCTCGTCGCCGTCTGCTGGGTCGTCGCGCGAGTCACCCGAGTCTACTACTTCTCGCAGCGTGTCCCTCTCCGTCCGTGCCGCCTCTTTCGTCCCCCTCCCATCGGTAGCATACTCTCGCACCCAAGAACCGCTGGAAGACGACGCTGAAAGCCATTGCGCAAGTGCCGCGGATTGTTCTTGTTCTCCGGGTCAAGAAACTGCCTCCCTTGCTGGCCATACCATCACGGCCATGGGCAGTGATGTGTTCGATCCCTTTCACACCTACCCGTCACATTATACTCCCGAAGCCATTAATGCTTGTGAAAGATACTGTTAGTACCTCGATATAACCTTGAACTCGGAATGCTGACGATTTGAAGTATTAGACATCCTCTGGCCCAAGCTGACTCCCCCAACTCCCAGCGACCGCGACGGCTCTGCCACCAAAAGTTGGCTTCCTCTTTCTATGACCGACCCTGTTCTGTTCACTGCCCTTTTGTTTGGCTCACTATCTCACCAACGTTGTCAATGGATCAACGGACATATTCCGGACGAGGCCTTTGGGCCTCGCGATCAGCGACTCCTACACCAGTGTGAATATGAAACCATCAAGCTGGCCAACAAGGCATTCAGCGATCCTGATCGCAATCGAATCCTTAGCGATTCTATCATACTAAGTGTCATTTGCATGGCTCACAGCATTGCCGATGACAACGATCGCCGACGGCATCGAAATGTCCCATTCACACCGCCCTTGACGCAGCTACAATGGCTCGACGTCTACGCAAGCTTGCCACCGAATCTTGTCCACTTGCGGGGTTTGGTCGAGCTGATCAAACTACGGGGCGGCTTGAAAAACGTCAAGCTGCCGGGGTTAGCCACCACCGTATCCTTGTAAGCGCGTCTCTGTTTCACTTGTAGCCGACTTGAGCTAACTTGAGGAAGTTCCGCGCTTTTGACCGCAAGCTATCTTCTTTCGCAGCCTGTATTCGAATACATCCCGTTCCATGAGCCGCGCCAAGGCCTCACATTACAAGAGCTACTAGGATACACCTCTCTTGACGTGGAGCTCGGATTCGGTCGACTGCGTCAGATCGGCTTCACACCAGAAATGGCAGAGGTCTTCCAAGCTCTACGCGTCTACACGAACATCGTCATCGAACACATGAAGGCCTCCCAGCCACGCCCCGACCTCTCCCTTCTCTGTGACCAGCGCAATCTGGTCCAGTACCACCTCCTCACCCTCCCCTCTGCCCGCGACCTCACAAACTACTTCACCCACCCACACCATCAACCCGTCTATGAAGCCTGCCGTCTAGCAGCCCTCATCTACGCCGTCGGCGTCACCTTCCCCCTTCCCTCTCAATGCTCGCCTCTCCCCCGTCTCGCAAAGCTCCTCCAGGAAGCTCTGCACACCCCCGAGGCACCCTCCATCTGGACCCATCCCCAAGCCCAAGTCGCCCTCCTCTGGGTCCTAACCCTCGGCGGCATCGCGGCCGAGAACCGCCCTGAACGGGAATGGTTCGTACATACTTTGGGGCAGGCGGCGTCGACGAATGGGATATACTCCTGGTCGGATCTGAAGGCTGTGTTGGAGTTTATGCTCTGGTATGATACTGCCTGTGATCGGCCGGGGTATAGCCTGTGGCTGGAAGTTGCGGCACGTTTGTGATAGTCCTTGATATTGTTTATTGGGCGTTGTGTTTTGGCGGTGGCGTGGCGTTTGCGTTGCGTTTAGCTTTCTGATTTGGGCAATTGAGCTATGGGTTTATGGGTTGGATATGATTTACGATGGTCATGACTTGAGGCGTTGAGAGCAAGATAGCGGGATGTATAATGTATTTGTTTCATGGATATAAATAAGTAATATACATACCAAACCAATCTATACAAATCGTTATATATCATCATCGTCGTCGTCGTCAGCCAGAAGGTAAAGTATAGTCCAAATGCAAAGGATAGATCACGGTCCACTCGAAATCCCATACGACGACGCCTCACCATGTGGTCCACGACGCAGCAACGGCTCCCGCTCGCGCTCCCTCTCCGCCTCCCAATCCCTCGTCGCCACCCCGGTGAAATCCACTGCATCTGATTGTCTCACCCGCTGACTCTGCACCATGGCGCCAGCGCTCTCTGCCCGGTCAACATCCACACCCTTACCAGCCATACCCCTCTTCCTAGACTCCTCCATCCGCTTCGCCTGCCACCAGACGAAGCCCACGAGCGCAGCCCCAATCACACCCGTCGAGACCGTAAGCACAATATTAACCGGTACGGGATTCCTCCCGAAAAGCTTAAAGGTGATTGCGTCGAGGCCCGCCTGGAGGAAATTGCCCAGTCCCGCTAGACAGATGATGAGCCCGTAGACTTTCCCGAAGGTCTGGAACCCAAAAACGCGGGCGGCGTAGTCCGAGACGGCGGTGTAGTAGAAGGGCCGGTAGATGACGAAGAGGGCGATGTTGGCGTAGCCGGCTGGGAGGGAGTTTGGGATGCAGCCTAGGATTCCGATGAGGGTTGCGGTGGACGCGAGGATGAGGAGGACGATTGGGGTTGGGAGGGTGTCGAGGATTGTTCCGATGAAGGGGACGGAGAGGAGGCCGCCTAGTGGGAGGAGGATGTCGAAGACGCTGTTTAGGTGTTTGGAGAGGGAGGGGTTGAGGAGGTAGTCGTATTGGGCGCGGATGGAGGCGACGAAGTAGTTTATGCGGAGCATCTGGAGGACCGTGAAGAGGGTGATGAGGACGAACCAGGGGGTGGTGATTTGTTGGAGGGCGGAGCGGCCGTGGAGAGCGCCCCAGACGCCGCCGGTGGTGGTGTTGCGGGGTGGGGTTTTGCCGACGATGCGGTCTTGGGGGTCGTCCTGAGAAAGGGTAGTTCGAGATGGTTCGTCGACGACCGGGGCTTTGGTGTTGCTGTCGCCTACGAGATCATCGCCTAGGAGATCTTGGATCTTGCTGACGACCTCTTGGCGGCGTACGCGGCGGTCGTTGCGCCGACGCTCGCCTTCGGAGCGATTGGTGACGCTATCTTCAACGTGGTCGTGGGCCTCCTCGACGATGTACGCTTCTGCTTGTTGGACTAGCTCGCCGGCCGTTTTGTAGGATGTGACTGGCATGATGAGAAGTTGCGCGGCAAGGATGAAGGCGGGAACGATCAGATAGACCATGAAGAATTTGTGAGTGGTAAATGATCCATTGGTGCGCTCGTTGGTGAGTCGGAAGATTAAAAACAGTGCGCTGGACGCATCAAATGCGCCTGTGAGCATGGATAGGATCAACCCAGAACGCGCGGGGAAAGTGTTCGACAGCTGGAATGATGAGATAAAGATGAAAGGACCTCCGAGCGATAGAAAGAAGTATCCCGGAATGTATGCATCGAACGGGAGATTGGCAGCGAAACCGAAGAGCAAGGCGCCGAGAGTGAGACATATGCTGCCAACGATACCACAGACGCGAGGACCGTATGTATCTAGAACAGTGCCAACTGGCAAGGCGGATACATTGGTCGCCACAGCGGCGATGGTGAACATGAGATTCAGACTGTTTCGCGTCAGCTTGGTCAAGAGACAGAGACGATGATACATACCGCAGCTCTTGTCCGTAGCAGACTTGCAGATCTTTAGAGAGCTCGTCGCGCGAACACAGATTGCGATAGACCCCTTCCCGGATCAAGACAGGTTTCAATGCCGCAAATCCGAACACAACTCCTGCTGCGAGGAAGCAATAGATGACGGCAACAGTTACCTGACCTAAATTATCTCATTAGTATCTCTCGGATCGTGAACAAAGGTCCAACCGGCTTCATACAGATTCGTATTGTACTACTGACTTCGAACGCTGCAGTGGTCTGCACATAATCTTCGTCCGGCAATTTTGATGAGGAATCTTGTCGATCCTGTTCACCATGTTCACTCTCATCCAGCCGTTTCGGCTGGGGTTTTATCGTAGGAGTTTCAAGACCAGATGTGAGCTCTTCAGGGGCAACTTCGTCGGGAGGCTGGGTCCAACCGGGCCCAGCATACGGATTGAAATTTAGACGATAACTGTACGTTGTCTGGAAGGAGGATGAAATTGATTCCTCCGGGAGGTCAACATAGCGCCCGTCCACCGAATCAGTATCGCCATCTTCTTGGCCCGGCTGCTGGTGCTGACGCGATGAAGGCCGAGTTTGCCCCCACGATTCAAGGTAAGAGACTCGATTTAGAGACATAACTACACATTGCAGATGAGAAGCTGAACGAAAGCAGAGGTTAGATTTGACGACATACCTTTGCCTTGATTAAATTGACTGGTTTGATTTAAAGCATCCCTGCAGAACTGTTACTTGATTATGGTCGCTCCAAAACCTGGAATGGGCTGCGGTGTAGATCTTAGTAATTTGGAGACCGCGTCAAGGTGAGATTCAAGAATAGAGTTCCAAGCATTGCCGCCGGGGAGAGTTAACTTATACGATTATATCTATGTTGCCAAGATTAGGCTTGTCGATATATGAGACCGGATAATTGCGATGGATGAATGACGACTTGACAGTGTGTGATTAGTACTTGGCAGCTTCCGCAGTACCTCTCCCAGTAAGGGAATTAAGGTACCCTAAGGACTAAGGTATCCAGTGACGTCGGAGGTAAACAGGGCTTGGTCACCTGACTCCGCTCTCTGCTTCTCCCCGCCTGGTCCAAACCAGCATCTGCTTTCCAGCAATTCTCTATCCATGGTTTTCACAATACGTAATCATAAAAATGCCCTCTAGCTTATCTCCTCAGATCGACTGTGTCAGAAGATACAGAAAAACGTCCCCCGGCCTGTTATCAAGGTCTCGGTTAGGAGCCTGGAATCTCCTCAGTGGGTCCGTGGGCCTGCTATCGGGCCATCGGCCCATCAGATATCCCTTACCGCTCACGCTTAGAGGACTTTGGCATCTTTCTTCTTCCACCTCAGTCAACTATAATGGTCTTGAGCACAATCCCAAAGGATACATGGATTTACCATCTTATGGGCCCGTCGCTTCGCCCATAGCGGAGTGACGGTTAAGTACTGCACTAATCCGTAGGTATCCTGCGAATGCCCCACCAGCCCAAACATATAATAGCATTAGTTAAGCTCTTGGAGTCTTGATCAACAATGCATATGCTGTGCTTATACATACACGGGCTTGGCTCCAAGGTTCATTCTGTTGACACTCGGAACACGACCTTGGAGAGGGTGTTCTTGTCAGACTGCCTGTCTTCGATACTGTCCCTGGGGAATTACTGATTTTTACACTGTAACCGCAGAAGAGATATGCAGATCTCTTTTGCTTGTGGCGGGTCTGAAAATAGTGTGGTTTCGTTGCTTGATTGACAGTGAGAAGCTTGACTAGGATCCATCAGAGCCAACCAGGAGATTGCTTACCCCATAGTCCGTAAAGGACGACGGCTATGTCCGACAGTTAAACTGCCTCTTCACGAAAGTCCGAGGTGAACAAGACCGGAAATGGCAACCTGGCGGCTGACCATAATGCATCTCTGGTAAGATAAGTAGGCGATGTTAGGACCATGGAATAGCATCTCCTCAACTTTCTTCCCGCCCTTTAGCTTGGTCAACTTTAACTCCCTGAACGGGTTGATCCTGCGAGAGGGCTGGATCGCCACCTCCATAGCCATGGGAGTAGAAGCCAAGATCGGCGCAGTAGTGCTTGAAGTTGATGCATTGGAGATGCTTAGGATCGGCCTCATATCCTTTCAATTGCCATGATCATCACCAGGCCAATCAAGCTTGCACCAATACTCGAAGACCGTCACTAACGCCCTTACAGTTCCTCCGCGTAGCGCCCCCAGCAAACTTCTACAGCTAAAGATGCCTAAATGCAAATCGCACAGAGTGCTCCAGACTTCAGGTATGTTCACCACGATACCAAACTTCGGAATGTGGAAGTCCAGCGGGTGAATGGGTCAGCCTCGACGACGAAGCCGGTCAGAGTAAGGGTTTTGATGAAGAGGCGGTTCAGCGTACGGCCGATTGAAACTACCCACTCCATCATTGACCTTCGCAACTTCAATGGCATCCCATACAAAATCACTCGGTCTTTTGACTTGGGCATAAGGTAAAGCCTCACAATTTCGGGAGAGACTTTATCCGTGCGCGGCAGTTTTGCTCAGGACTATCAGGAGATTCCTAGTCCTCTTTTGCCTCCAAGCCAAATCTGGAACTGAACACAGCCTATCCTGAGGACAAGAATAGATCAAGCAGCTGCTCGTTATAGGCTTGGCAAAAGGTGTCCATTTGGCTAAGAGTGTGAACTCCGCTGATGTCCATCCATCAGCAATTTCGCTCACTAGGTTGCACATTTCTTCATCACCACCGTGCAGACTTAATGTGTAGGCGCAACGAATGACAGATTCATTTTTCGAAGCCTCAATCATGAATGGTTAGCGTTCATTTCATATGCTGCCGCACTGCCGAGCGAAGGTTTGGCCAGCTTTTTAGTGGAGAATCTCGCCATGGCCAAAGTCAGCCGCGAAAGAACACTGAAATGCGGAACTAATTGATCGGCAATCTTGCCGGAGATCCTAATATTCTCGAGAGGCCCACAAAAATGTAAATTTTCATATACTTTTTTCCTTAGTACAAGTGGGAGTGGACGTCGTCACCAACGGTCGACTGATCAGGAAGAAGCTCGCAGTCTGTTTTCTGTAATGAAGGGGTAGCGGCTCCAATCTCGTCTATAAGGCCTCTAACCTTTTCAAGAGGATAAAAGGGATAAAATGCTTGATAAGCCTCTTACAAATGATGGCGACGTCGCCAAACTTCTCTGTGTTTGGAATAATGATAAAGTACACAGCGCCTCATGCTTTCCTATAGAAAAAAGTACACTGTCACGTGACCATCATGCCAATCTGACTGTTTACAGGCCCCAACATTGCTTTCAGCAACTTTAAAACTTCACCTCGCAACGTCACAGCATCACTGAAAGTTTGTGATTATTCTCTTGCCTGGTAAGGCCACAATTGAACGTTCTGTCGATCGGACTAGCCGTTCTAGTCTGGCTAAAGTGCGCCTCGATTTGAGACACAAAAACAAGAAGATGAAACAACAAGACGCACGGGACTCAGCACGGTGCTCTCCAACTTCCCCCTTCCTCTCGTCCGAGTCGACCGGCCATCTGAGACATTGGTGGCGGATAGGTTGTTTCGGAATCGTTACAGAATCAATTTATACTTGACTCATTGCCAAGGCGCTTTTTCCCCTGAAGTGGATCGAGGAGCATTTAACAACATCTCGAGCATGCGATCAGTATCCAGTCACGTGAGCTCTGGTAGTTATAAACATCGAGGTGCGTTTGTCAAGCCATCACATGAAGACCCGGTCATTCCTGACGTAGATTTGGCTTGAAGGATTTAAGTTCAATCTCACCGGCTTGTTTGACCGACGAAATGAAGCTGTCGATAGTAAGGCAGATTTTTCGCTAAATAGAAGCTGAACTCATCGCGCCTTTAAGGGTCGTTTACTCGTTTTAGCCTTAAGGTGTACCCTTCCGGAACTATATGCACAGGTCGTGAACCCCCACGATTGGCGGGCATGATGCACATCGGTAGAGTCCAGATCAAAGGATATTGGCACTAGGTTCTATTTCACGAAGACTGTGGGGCCGCTGATACTACCTCAATGGCAACCCAAGGTCCATTGTGGAGAGTCAGGGATGGTAGTCTGCTCGGCCGACCAAAGGGGTTCCCCCTGAAGTTGAAGGATAGAGTAACCATACGGAGGCTCGGAAAGGCTGAACCATCGCAAGTACCGAGACGCTTTTTTCGCTTACTTTGAGCCTAATTCCACCGTTGGGAGAATGGGTCCTCCCTAATATTAGGCTTGGGAGTATTTTCTCGTTTCGGCAGTGATCAGAGGCGGTCATGTCAATCGCCATGCGCTTGTCGGAGAGAACGCCATCGGCTTTACGACGCTCCAATCCTGCCTTGAAGCTTGAGTATCTCGCTATTCCGCTTGGAGAAGGAGACCATCGGCCTACAGCAGTCTGGACGTTCTTCATCGACTTCATCACACGAATGATGTGGTAGTGAAGTCCCTTGGCCTAACAACATCCCTGTATCTGCCTTTGCAGAACTATGAGTGATAGCCATGCTCGTTTCTTTAAATCAGCGTCACTTGCTTGGCCAAGTTCTTGTGTGCTGCATTTTGCTCTTCCATTCGGCGTTGACCCGCAGAGTATCTTGGTCCGCTCGCTCCGCTTTGCATAAACCCCAGGCCCCTCAGGCTTTATTCAACCATTCAACAGCATCATCACTTGTTGTCGCTAGGGTGGCCAGTGTTTAGCCGCGTAATAGTGCTTCCTTCTTTCTCGCGACATCTTCCTCCCATCTCAATCTTCCTTTCTCGACCACGCCTGTCTCACCTCAGAGATCGGTTCAGACACCGGTTGATCTTTTCATCGGCTCATCCATGGCTGTTATAGTCGCCTGTCAATGACTATCCTAAGGACAACGTGATGAGGGGATGGTCAGTCATGTCTCTTGGCGTCTTTCTCTTGTCAGTCGCGGTGCTTTTTTCTTGGTCGCTAACGTGTTGTGGTGTCTTATAAAGTCTCACTTGTCGCCAGCGCCATCTGAAATGTAATATATCACTACCACTCTCGCACTGCACGACTAGTCTAAGAGGTCTGGTATAGATATCTGACAACGAACTTTAGGTGATAAAACTGGTACGGAATGTCTGCGTTGTCAGCGATCAGGGCGGAAGTGTATTCCAGCACCGACAAAACCGGAGGAGGTCACTTTCCGACACGGTCAGAACCCATCTCTAAGACCAAAGGGTCCCCCTCGCTATGGTGAGAGTGACTTGACTTTTCCTGACGACCAGGTTTGGGTCAAAACGCCCCCAGAAGGTAGGTCCAACCTGAAGCTTTCATGGTTGTCGGTTTGAAACGAGGAATGGCCAGCGCTGACTGTGATGGGGTGTCTTGTAATCATTCAGTCGATTTTGAAGACGAGACCGACCGCACGGCTGCTGATTATCATGTTATTCCGGTAGAGACGCCAACATCCTTCCTGGAGGCAGTGCCTGAAGGTGGATCCTCTTCTGGTGCAGCATTCCCTTCGTCAGCGATCGTCGACGCTGCGAATCCTTCTCCTTCCCCAACTATTCCACGCTGGTCGGGAATTGCAGGGCAATTTACTCCCAATGTTACCGATCCTCTTCTACCCCCAGATGCTCTGGTCAGCCGTCAGAAACTGGCCAGTCTTAATGAAGCCTTCCTTTTACGACATTTCCGAAACTCCTTGGGTGCATGGGTACTGCCGTATTCTCTCAATTTGGTGGGTCATCTGGCTAACAGCAGTTGTCTAGCTGGACGTGAGCGACCATGAAATGCACTTCTCAGTAGACGTGGTGGAACGGGCACCCTCCTGTCCACTCCTTCTCTACGCGTGTTTGGCGATAGCCGCTCGTCATCTCTCCCACACGAAGAACTCAGTACCCCCGAATATCGCAGATGAATATCACGAAAGGTGTATCGCGATCCTTCTTCCCGCGCTAGAGAACGGAAACTTCAACATCAGCATCGAGGTTGTTCTCGCTTCAACGGTGATATTGCGCTTCTTTGAGCAGATTTCTTGTGCGTGCGAGGATAAACGAGAGATTACATAGACCGAATCACTAATGCATTGGCACGCCTTTACAGCACACGCTCCCTCCAACGATCAGCAGCGACACCTCCTTGCCGGCTCAGTTTATTTCAGCTCTCAGGTCGACTGCGCAATCTCCGGAGGCCTTGCGGAGGCGTCTTTCTGGGTCTTTCTGATGCAGGATATTCAGTTCGCACTTTTGCACCACAATGCCCTACGGTTGACGCTCAGTCCCTTTGAACAGAGCCTTTGCCAAATGTGGGAGAGCAAGAACTCCCTAACCGAGCGAGATTGGACGCACAGGGCTACCTGGCTTCTAGCTGAAACCATCAATTTCTGCTATGGCGCGAATCACCATATGCGCTTAGACACAGTCGATTACGATTTGAGAAAAAAAATCCGAACATGGGAGTTAGAGAAGCCAGAAACTTTCCAGCCATTACATTTCTCTCATGCCGACCCGCATAATCACAGACCTTTTCCTGTGATTTGGTATACGACGCCTTTACATGGTGAGCTCAAGTTTCGTCAACTTCATGAGGACTCGACGTTCCGAGCTGACTCTTATAACGCGAGCGCAGCTACGGCGATACAGCATATTTGTATGGCAAAGGCTCTACTATTGGAGCATGAACTACACAAGGCGCATGCTGGCAACGCTCCAGAACATATTGTGAGGAAGATCAAGGTCTGTTCTAACGAGTCGCCTAATTAACCGTGATTACTGAAACTCAGCAGGATGATGTCCTGACGAATCTCGGCATTCTCTTTGGTATTGCCCTCTCAACCGACGATGACCCGTCAGTACGCATCATGGCCTGCCACGCGCTCTGTGCCTGTAAGTAATCCCAGCAGGACAAGTTCGGAAAAGTAGCCGGTCGTAACGAGCTAATTCCTTTTCAGGTGGTTCATGGATACTCGATCCTCTGGCACAGAATTGTCTCCTTGCTCTCCTTCGCAAAACAGAGGCAGAAAACGGTTGGCCGTGGGCATTCGAGATGCAGGAACTCAGCCATAACTGGGGCTTCACCGCAACGTGACGAGCGATGAGTCGTCGGAGTTTTCCCGTCCCCATATCCATATTCGGTACTTGATCAACATAGCTAGGCTCGATCTATTGCCCAACGCGCAAGTCTCACTTACGCGTCCAATGACTCCAAATTCCCAAAGCTACAATCTTACCACTACCTATAAAATCCTTTTCACTCTCGGATTAACCCCCTGCAAGGCTTCTTACTTTACTGCTTACTGGACTCCGCATGATCTACACAATGCAGTAGTAATGCACAGCAAGTTTCGCAACAGCGAATGCCCTGCGCTCTGGCCGCAACCATTTCCTCTTAAGGATCAGATAATAGGAATGGCGCCATATCAAAGTGGGGCCATGTCCTAACTCTTTTGGGAATTGGGTCACTCCCGTGTGGGGCTTCTATGTGGGGCACCGTATTCAGCGGCGTATTCACACTCGTGACACTCCATACTGCACTTATTCTTAAAGAGCTCAGACTCAGGCATCACAATCCACTTGCATCTGTCGGAAATTATACAAACACAAGACAGGATATCGCGTGGAGATTCCTTGAAAATTCATGTACATTGGCCGCCAAGAGCGAGGAAATGCCCTGTATATAGCTGGCCTGAGATATAAACACAAGCGAAACAATCTTGATACTTATACGGAATAACCAAGAACAGGGGGATATCTATAAACCTGTTCCTTTCCTTTCATCTGAACAACCACTGTAAACCCTCAAGATCAATAATACCCCATTCCCACATCAGCCGTTAACGGAAGATTCAACAGCCCATCGGTAAGCAGGTGCTCCAGCGCGAATATATTCCCCGAGTCGAACCCAACCTGCATCCCTAACTCGGGCACGAAGAAACCCTGGTTCATAGGCGGCATCATCATATTGCCCCCGTCAGGGTAAGAAGCCATATCCTGGTAATTCGAGTTGAAAGGCGAGTAGAACTGGCGCGTTTGGGCTTGCTGTTGGGCCTGCGTTGTCGCGGATGAAAGCGGGACGGATGGGTACTGGGTCCAATGGTCTGAGTCGGTAGCGGTAGTGGCGCTAGACGGGACGGTTTGCGCTGTCAAATCGGAGGATGGGGTCTGGGTGATTGGTTCTGTGGAGGACTGGGAGGCGTAGCTTTGTCGGTGCTGGGGAGGATTGTTTGTAGCGGAGCGGCTGTTGGGGTCTTTCATGGCGACTTCGCTAAGGAGGTGGAGGGGGGTTTGGCCCTGTGAGATATCAGTTTTTGCTCTTATAGCGGAGAGGGAGGTTATGGAGGTAGATCGTACCGACTGAGTCTGGGCCTTGTCTCCTTCCTGGGGCTCTGTGAGATCCATTGTGTTACAAGAGACTGGTCCTCCACCGAATGCTTCCCTCAGTGCTCGATTGTGGTCTTTGCGCTTGACAAACCAACCCCGAAGCATGGCGAGGACGACGGAGAATTTGCTCGGTGTTCGGCCCCCGGGGAGCTCTCCTGCTGCGGCGTAGTGGTCAATCACTTTGTTGAGGTAGTGTTCGACCTTGAGGCTGGAAGGATCGATGACCTGTGATATTTGGCTGCCGGGAAATGAAATGACGGAATATAGCTTGATGAGGGAGACTGCAGCAAATGATACTCTTGCCAGGCAGACGGTCGGTAAGGAGATCAGGTCCTTGATATCGACGGAACAGATGGTGTCTAGCACTTGATGAATGGACGTCAAACAGACGCTTAGTGCATGCATATGAGCCGCGTTGGTATACTCTTCTCCTGTTTTCTTCCGGTCGTCACCGTTCTCCATTAACATGGAGTTTTCGTATATGTAGAGATTCACAATGTGCTCTGACTGTTTCATGATAGCTGTATTTGGTCAATAAAGGTGCTTGAGGTACGGCGTGAACTACTTACGAGTATAGATTTCCGGTGGAGTCTCCCTCTTCCACTGCTCCAGTTGCTTTTCAAACACTTTTACCGTGTATTGGACCTTCGGGTCTGTGAAGGGCACATAGACGGTATCATCGGATGACAACTGGAAATTGATATCCTCAGTCATGTGCGCAAGTTTCGCCCACTGTATCACAGCTTTATCTGAAGGCAAGGCGTCGGGTGAATTTTCCAGGATCGCCACGCATTCGTCCATATATGGCTGCCATCGGACAAGCAGGATACGCCTTAAAGAAACAGCCACTCTGCCAGAAGTCAGCAAAAATGCTAAGATTCTAAGATAATCCTTGAGGGCAGACTTACTGGACAGCCATGAAATAACAACCAAGCCATGTCCGGCGCGTCTCTGGAGAATCAAGGTTCATTGAAGGCGGTTTCTTCAAATCCCTGAATATAGGCAGGGGCTTGTTTCGAACCAACAACTTCCTATTCATTCCCAGATCCATCGCCAGAGTGACGGCCATGTGAGTCAACTGGTAGAATTTGAGCTTCTCAAAATGATCGGGTGGAGTGTACCAGTTGCAGGAGACTACCAGAGCCTGCACCAGGTCAAAGGACTTTTCACCCTTGACCACGATCCGCTCTGCGATAGTCTTGTAAAACTCATCCAGCAACGCGAGCTGAGAATCTGGCTGTATAGCACCGATAGAGACAGCGATAATAGCGTGAAGCAGCGCCGGCTTAGATTTTCGAACATCGCTCATAGTCGTGCCGGGAGGGAAAACCACAAATGGCATTTGAGGCGCCATATGAGTCACGAATCGATTAAAAGCCTCCGAAGCTACCGCGAGACTGACGAGCCCTCGGTCGATTACATCGACAGACTCAGTCCCTGTGTCCGCTTTGGAAGCAGACTCTGAGCACGACCACGGACCACGCCATTGTCTCGAGGGCGCGTTCTCCCTCGTTTGCTCCTTGAGCGGACTAGGCGCGCGATGGTACACTGCCGTAGACGCTGGATCCCTCGACTCCTTGACCTCCCCATTTGAATGCCGTTTGCTGGCCGTCAGATCTACAGGAGGACTCAAATACGGCAATCCATTCGGCGCAGTCTGTCCGCCTCCAAGCCACCGTCTCCCCTGATGTTCCTCACGGGGTTCAGCCGCAGGCCTCGTCTGCGGCAGCAGCTCGTGACCCTGCGACGCCTGCAGACTGGCCGTCAATGCATCGATCTTCCTCTCCAGCTCCGCAACCCGACTATCTGTCTTCTTCTGGCGCTTGCGAGTCGGCGCTGTCACCACACACGTCCTCCCGGCTTTGGCACACCGTTTGCACGATCCGTTCGGGTTGCTCGGATCCGGCTCGCATCGGACTTTGAGCTGTCTGCATGCCTCGCACGCGCGCGGCCGCTTCAGATCCCCGTATGGATCATTTGGGTCCGTTGGTTCGCTTCCGCGCACCGGACCGCTGGGATAATATCCATGAGGGGAGGTCGACTGCGTATTCGATGCAGCGTAGTGGCTGTGGCTGTGGCTCCCTGAGGCGGAGGACGCGGAGTGTATCTGTTCGGTAGGGGAGAAGTGGGACGACGGCGGGTCGGGGTAGTCGCCGGCAGGATGTGTCGTCGAGGGAGCGGTGGTAGTAGTGCTCTCTACTTGTCTTGACGCAGTAGATGGAACGTATGGAGGGCTGGTGTGCGCTCCCTCCGGGCCATTTTTATCACGACCGACACGTAGACGCGGATCGATGTCCATTGCTTGCGGGGCTGCGAGCGCAAGTAAGGACGGACTCTGCGGATGCACGTACCATTGTCAGCAAGTACCTCTGCGTCGTTGTGTTGAGATGATGCGCGCAAATTCGGGGCCTTGCAGTGGACGCTCATCAAAGAAAGATTATGTTGGCTTACCTGGGATGTTTTCAATCGGATAAGATAGCTGCAAATCGGAGTGTAAAGTCAAGCTCCCTTGCAGCAGTCGGGAAAACGGTCAGTCGGGCCACCGATGACCGATCAGTGGAGATATGTCGGCAGTTGGAGATCACGCTCCAGCCTTTACAGCATCAAACTGAGCATTTGCTCCAAGCTTAGAGCAGCTGAATAAATTAGCAAAAAAGCAACGAGTTGTTTGATGGAAAGAGCCCGGTAGAGGATGTTAGCTTGACGGACGTGAGATGGAGCAGGTCTGCCCAAGGTAATCAGGAGTTGATTTGTCACGACTCGGAACTCCATAATACTACATAATCATCGCCTCTTCCACATTCTATCTACTCAGTACCTTTCCACTGTAGTCAAAACCATCACTATATCCTCCAAAATCAGCTTATCAGGCAGCTACAAGGTTCAGGATTTCACATGTATTCAGTTATCCAATTTCGAGGGGAATCTGGCGGCGGACTGACGATCATCCCAAAATGAATCGCTATTCTCGCAAAAACTTGATAGGGATATATGAGTGGAGGAAGCTCGACAAAGAATCCGTAGAACCATAAACGCCATAGCCTGAATCATCCAACTTCAAAATAGAAACACTCAAAGCAAAAGCCAAACCAGACTTCTCAAAATCCGAAACGTAGCTCTATGAAATGAAACGACAATATCCACCAGATAGACATGCCGCTGAGTATCAAAAATCGTAAGAAGGCCGTATCGACGCTATACCAGAGAGCATCGACTCCAAACCGGTCGGGACTGGAAAATTCGTAACAAGAGAAAGAAGGAAGATTGCACGGCGTACTTGTCAGATCTTCAGGACACCTTGTGGACGGGACACTCCTTCTTGCGCTCAAACCATTCTACAATGCACCTCTTGTGAAACTTGCATAGACACTCCAAGCGTACCAGCGGCTGGCCGACCTCGTAGTCTTCCATACAGATCGTACATTCTTGCACGGTGCCGTCCTGTCCTAGACAATCCTTCTCTGTAGCAGTGAATGCAAGCATGCGAAGTGGGACAGGAGACGCGGCTACTGGACTGCCGCCTCGAGACGCTGACCGCGGGCCACGGCGATGGCTCTCAATGCATTCACGAATATGTGCTTCCCGGGCATCCTCGTTACCATTCTCGCCCAGCGGTGGGAGCTCGTCGTTACATATGGGACAGATATCGCTCTCGTCGACGTGGCGACGTGGTGGACAGAAGACGCCCCGGTGAGAATCCTGATCATCACCAGTTGTACTGAACGATCCCCCAGTAGATACACTAGTCCCTTGAGGCACCGGCGGCGGTAAATGGCGGTGTGACGGAAAGTAGCCTAGGTAGGGACGCGCCGACGAACTAACGTGAGGGTTGGAGTACTGCGAACTGGGCAATGATCCATATCGGGGCGGTCTCTCTTGTAAGCTGGAAGTGAACACGCCGCCTAGAGCGCCGCCCAAGCTTGTGTAGTCATTCGAGCTTATCGATCGCCGATTCAACCGAGAAGAAGAAGATTCCGTCTGGAAAGGCGAGATCTCGTCAGCGTCAAACACTCGACATTTTGAGCTGACAAAACTTACAAATGCGTCATAAGGAAACTGTCTCGTAGACGTCGACATGGAGTGATAAGACCGGTGTCGACCTTGGCTTGGTAGACCCCTGCCCCAGTTCGACCCTTGCTCTGCACCTCCTCGCACCGAAGGGTACCCCCGAAGCGGTTCCGGATTCGGGTCTGGCACGCAGGGATTGCAGAGTCGTACCTCCTCGCCACCGCCGAGGGCTGGATTAATCGCGCCCGGTGATTGCACTGTATCGTCCCCATCCAAATTGATGACCTGTGCTGCCCGCGCGGGTATCAAAGTCGACGCAGGCGAGCGGTTCGGCTCCGGAGGGCGGACGATAAACTGCCTCGGTATTGTAATTCGATGAGGAGAACAAGCTGCACAAACAACCCGCCCACACTTCCGACAGTGGTGCTTCCTGTACCAGAAACTGAACGTTGTTCCGCATATCGGACAGTTCGTAACCTCCGAATCAGGTTGCCATCGCGGCCGTATATAGTCCATATATCCATTGGCGCTCTGCGACCAGGAAGTTCGGTGCCTATTGTCCGGTCTTTCGGGGAACGGCTGCGGCGGCGAAGACGATAGGTCGATAGGTGTGGCGAACGAGGAGCCAGGAACTGCAGGGGTCGGTGCTGCGTGCGACGACGCCGCCTGGATAGACCTGCTATCCATTGCTGCCCTGCTACTCGATCCTGCTTCCATTATCCTATGGGACCCTGCGCGATGCGGCCATCCATCACCCTCGAAATTGACCAGCCTTCTCTTCCGGTCTGACCCAGAGAGTGTGGACCGTCGCCGTTCCGACCGTCTATCAACAGCAGCGCCAGCACTGGATGTTCTCAAGCTTTCTGCACTAGCATGAGGCCTGGGGACAGCGCTGGTAGGACCAGGAACGGAGAATGAGGCAGGTGGAGCCGCGGGTGTAGACGAAACGGAGGAAGCGGTACTCGACGACGACGACGACATGAACCTTGGAAATGTCGAGGAAGAGGACTTCGAAGTAGAACTTCCTACAGTTAAAGAGGAGCCCAGTCTCCGCCGTTTAGACGACGGGCCGTCATCGACTGCGTGGCGCGGAAGTTCCAGGATGGGTGCGGGGAGATGCGCGATATCCGACGACGGGGATTGGTATAGAGATAGTAGACTGACTGAGTTACTTTCAAACTGCAGTGTATACCTGACGCTTGGGAGACTGAAAGACGCAGAGGAATAAGAGGGACAAATTCGGTATCTCAGCGAAGCGAGGAGGTTGCGAGTACCTGATGGTGCCCGGGCCTTAATGACCGACTATCAAGGGTCTCGTGACAGTCAGCAGCAACTGCGAGACAACAGACAGGACAATAACACCAAGATTGAGCGGACCATCAGACGAAGGATTTCAAGGTCATCTGTAGAAACAAGCAGAAATGAAACGGGCGCACGAAGCACAAAACTAGAGAAAAGGAAAAGACTCGGTGCCGACGACGAGGCGGACGTGCCTGATAAGGCACTCCAACCCGAAGATTCTCCTATCGCCACAACGAGTATCTGCTGACACCGACGCCTGTATGAGAGCAACAATCATTCTCGTTGATCATCCATTGATCCCATGCGATTTTTGACAATCAGCTATTTACGTGATCGTGTCACAATAAACCCTTAGCAGCATTTGAGGCCTCCTCCCATTGTCGCCGCTGTTTATAAGCTTGCAAGGAGCCCCGCGGCGAGTGTCGTGTTTGTTTAGAGTTGTAGCGTGACACATTCACTTTGGTGTCTCCAGTGACAGTAATATTAAGGAGCATGTGAAAGCATCGGGGCAATATACAGCATCTTGTTGCCATTCAATATAGTTAAAATAAACTATTGCCTAAGATGTCATACAGGAAAGAAAACCCCCAAATGTACAAACGTATGGGCCCTGTTGCAGCGGGCTGTCATAAATCACAAAGAGGCTTGAAACACAATTAGACTGGTCTAACAAGATGCCTTTGCAGCTTCGTCAAATATCAAGGCCACTGTCAAAAGAAGCCGGAAAAAAGAAAAGATCAAATTTCGCTAAATGCCGCTGTCCTGAAGGTGATGCGCAAAAAAAAGAAAGGGAAAGAAAATATGAAACCCTTTTGCATATCACAAACGCCGATACGTATTATTTTTGGAGTGGCAGAGAGAAGCGACAAGGGAGCGAGGGATAGTAGAAAGGAGATTCGTGAGGTGGATGTCGAAGATGAGCGACATTAACAATACCGACTTAATGCACTCCTCCATGCTGAGGAGCTTCGTCCACTAATTCTGCCGCACTTCCTGTGAAGGTGGGCTCGTCCGGACTAGCCCGGTGTATATAATCCGATGTTCGGTGCTGAGCAACGTAACCCACGCTCGACGGGCGTTCAGGTTTACTGCTGCCGTCATGACCGACTTGGCGACTGGACGACGTGGACCCAATCGTGGAAGCAATTGAGAGATTCCGATCCCGAGAAGGCGAGCTGTTGCTGCTGAATGGCAGGCGACTCGCACCAGATGAAGGCTGAAGTTGACCAGTCGGAAAGCGCGTAGTGTCACGCTGAAGTTCAGGTGTTGTAACCCCCGACGAGACGGCTTCCTCCACCACGGGTAGGAAGTGAGATCGAGCGTCCTTCTCCAGGTCCGATGCATTGACAGAATCCCGCCGTGCCACGGAGGGTGCTACCGAGCTACGCTGCGACCCCAGCCGGCTAGGGAGCTCGATAGCACCACCGATGTCAAGTTGTGGTAAGCTGAAGGAATGCTGCTCGGTTGGCGAATTGACGTCTTCTTCCGAATCAAGTCCCTCCACACCGTTCTCTGTAGGCCGGCGTTCATGACTAGGGGCCGCCGAACCCTCAGGCTCATCCCTGTAGGGCTCATTGAAACTATCTCCTTCGGGAAAGAGGCCAGGAGGAGGCGCTCTCGTGCTGCGGACCACTTCAAATCCCTTGCCTTTCTCCTTTGTCTTTCCCCTGAAGAGATTTCGGAAAAAGCCTGTAGCGGAGGAAACCGGGCCCGTGGGATCTGCAGGGCCGGTCTTCAACTTTCTTGTCCCAGATTGGGAAAGGGGAGGGCCTCGCACTCGATAGTAGAAATCTACTTCACGAACAGCGTAGTCCTTCCGGGACGGTCTTGGATCATCGTAGTCGAGATCGTCCTTGGGTGCCGGAATATACGCAGGCACGGGAGTACCCCTTCCGGAGATTGAGGGACCCTCAATGAGATCGTCGTCCATATCGCCCATATTGCCCGACCTTGAAATTGTGCGTGAGAATGCCCTGCCCTTGTCGAAAGATGCGCCTCGTTCGTTAGCCCTACGGGGCCGAGGGGGTCTATAATATGGGTCATGTGGTTGCACGTAGATGAGACTGCTTTTGGGGGAGTTGCTTCCCGTTGTCTGGTAACCAGCGCCCTGGAAACCCCCAAGGGTGGTGGGAGTATACAACCCACTAAGTCCACTACTGTTGGCACGACTATGCGTTCCGCCATGTGCACTTCCTGATTCGAAAATTCCACTGGCCCTGCCGTCGCTTCCGGCTGCTCTGTTCAAGAGCAGCGCAGAGCTGCCTGAAATGCTCCTCGGTCTTGAGCCATCGAATTGTGCGGACATCCGATCATCAGTGTGCGCAAGCATGGCAGCATCAGAGGCCATGCTCTGACGTGTCCCCACAGTATCGCGTCTCGGCAGGCGTCGCGAGAGTTGGCGCATGCCGAATACCTTGACGAGTCCTCCACGGGTAACGCCACCCTCGTAACCGCCAGCGCCAGCGAGTCGAGCTATCACTTCGATCAAAGTCTGCAGTGCGTTTAGGAAAAATCCAAAGACAAGTACCAAAGCGTGAAGTAAGAGTATGATGTATCCAATCCATCCGCGCGCTGCCTGCGATACTCCAAGAGACGGAACAAAAACGACGCTGAGAAGTATCGTGAGAAATCTCACGATGGCGAAACAAGCATGATAAAGGTTCATGGACGTGGGATGTGGAAAGGGTCGGAAGGCCACGAGGGTGAGAACATATACAACCTCACAGATGGCGAGGAGAACTATTTGGGCTATGCCGGACGGTTGGAGAGCACCAATTGCGACGCCACGCGCAAAAGTGACGAAGATTGGTACAGCCGCGAATGCTGCCGCATCGTCACAGAAGGTATTGTAGAGAGGTCCATATAATAACACTGTTGGTAGATCGTCGAAAAGGTGTGACTTGGGGCGCGTGCTCGCGATCAATCTAACGGTCCAGATGGAAAATGCCAATAATGCGAGAATAACCACAACAGCGAGCGCCACAGAGTATGCTGGAGAGTCGCGAGCAATCACCAGCTGGAAGAAGGATAATGACACCACGGGGAGGAACAGAAAGTTGAAAACTATCCGAACCACGTTCCCCACAGTGAACGGCATGTTTTTCGAACGGAGATCCTCTTCGGGGATATTTGCCAGTTCGTGATGAAGCCAACGGCAAGCGAATGCAAGCTGGATCAAAACAGTGACTATGCCCAGGATCACAAGCAACCAGACGATCATCCCGGGCCAGATGTCACTTGCGGTGGCCATGCCAACATACTGATCCAATCTCTCAAGCCCATAGGTAGCGTTGACGGCATAAACCCCATCAATTACAGGATCCCGCCCATGACCTGGATGGACAAAGCTCTGGTTGAACATAAGCGTAGACCAGGCGACTTGGCTGACCACTGGCTGATAATATCCAGGGTAATCCAATGAGAGCGCCCCCGTCAAAACCGCGAACTGTATATACTGGATGCAGTCCCCAAAACCCGGTGTCACAAGCCGCAGAACATCCTCATCCCGACCATAATTGCTTGTCCAGTGGAAGAAATTCGTCGTGCCCCATGGGCTGTACATTGCTGCAGATATTGTGGCGACTCCGACCAGCACAAGGATGACGAGGGGGATGTAGGCTAGAGTATTCTTCAAAGATGTTCCAAGGTCCGGTGTGATGTCCACGGTTATACATCCGAGCGGAGTAGCTGCCAAGTCGCCCGATATTATTCTGAAAGACGATGAAAGGGTGGAAAAGCGGTAGGCCGATTGCATGTCGTGCTGGAACGAGAAAGCGCGCAGCGCGGACAGGTCAGACCTGTAGTAAAATCATGTCAGTCAGAGCAGAACACGCAGGGAACAGAAGAGGCGATGTGATGCGTCGACACACTCAAGAAGGGGGTCGAGAAACTTACGCATTCGCGTAAAAGACCGGTCCCAAAGGGCAAGGCCCCCCTTGGGTAACGGCCTCGCAGAAATTGGAGGCATGGCTATATGGGGAGAAGCTGACTACGTCCACATCGGTCAGAAGAGTAGTTAATTTATTGTTGGCAATGTTAACCTCAACGATCTTCCCGACGGTATCGTTGGGATTCGACCACCGGGGATCGTCGGGAGGTGGATAGGACGATGACCGATCGGCAGTCCCAGACACATTGCCATATATGGTGACATTGAGAGTATAAAGAGGGTTCTCCAGGTTGAAGATGGCGGACACATCTAATGGGACAAACTGCAACTGTAAAGGATTCGACTCGACGATGGACGCATCTAGACAATTTTCGAAGTTAAGTAATGCTGCGCGAGCCGACGATACGAGTGTCAATAACAACATCATCAACAGGCCTGCAATGCCATGATTTGTGGATCCCAGAACCTGCCATCGCCGCCGTCGTCGAGATGTTCCCAGTATCCGGTTCTGAAAAGGACAGCCTTCATGGGACGAAAAGCTGTCTGCGCGTTGACGAGACATCAACGTAGGACTCCTTGTGCCATGCCAGTCCGCATCGTTATCTGCACACATCACGACCAGCTCGTGCAATTGGGATGACCTCCTCGGGGAGGTCAGCCCCCTCTTTTCGCGATTCAATCCACGATGTCGAAGCAGTACCCAAACGTCACCGGGATGATATATGCCCACCGACTGAGTGCTCACACTCCTTTGAGGTCAGTCAGGGTGGAAACGCGATACGGCGGAGGGAATAAGGCAATCGAGAGCCGGTAACAATCCAAAACGACCAATAAACGTCATTCAGCGATGGGTGGTTGGCTGCCTAGAGCTGGGGGCACTTCGCTTTCACTGGGTAATGTCGAATCTCGTTCGTTGTTAGGGGATGTCGACCGTGGCTTCGGAGGGGATAGCGCGGGGACGGAGAGGGGAGGAGAGGCGAACAGTAAACACGGAGAATATCGGCTATAGACAAAACAAGAGAAGCGATTGACAAGAAATGAAAAGCAAAAAAGAAAAAAGTTGGAACGAGAGCCCCAGATCTGGTCTGGCACTGAGGAAGAGCAGGTCCAGCCTATGGGGACTTGTCGGCGGCTTGCTGCGCCATGTTTGCTGACTTTGTTGCTTGCGGGTGGATCGTGGACTAAGAGGTGGCTTTCTAAACTTGGAAACAGAGACACCAAGTTACCAACCCGTCTCGCCAACCAGGTTAGGACAGTCGGAAAGCTGTGGCTAAGAACCACACACGCTGACACACAACGCAGGATAGAAGAGAAAGGAAACCTGCCGGCACCAATTCTGGCATTTCCAACACCAATGATAACAATGGCTATTATTGACCGGCAGATGCGCTTGACACCACCTACTAAACCTTCATATTCTACTGGACAGCAGCTACTGAAACTGTCTCAGCCGCGTCTTTTTAACATCATCATTACCATTATCAAAGCATATTATGGAACTATGGGTTGTCTCCAGGTAATACTTAGGAGTCGTATAACCGTATAATTGTAGGATGGTAGACATCGATGCTTCTGAATGTGTGAAATTTGATCAAGGAATATTCAATAGATTTAAGCCAGCTGTATACGTAGTCTCATAGTCATCATATATGTCTCTTGTACTGCGTCGCACATGGTACTTTGGACACCCTTTCGTCTCCAACTGTTTGCGGGCCGCAGTGAAGCTAATTTTCTCATAGGAGTTTTCCAACGACAGATTCAGTTATAGGCAGCTCAGATCATGTATTGTTGCTTGGATTACTATCCATTTTGATGCTTTTGCCCTTGTGAGATTTGTGCGATTTTAGACACTCGCATACCCAGTTGTGTTCAATGTTGAAGGCGCACACCATCAACGAGGATCTCCAGTGGTACAGCATCTTTTCGGCAAAAGCATGCAATACAGCTGAGGGCGCCCGTCTTCCTCTACTTGAAAAGGGTTTGCGAAGGGGCTGATCGGAATCGTCTTTCAGTGCCAGTCCTTGCATCCACAGGTCGTACCATAGGTATATTTCGATGTCGATACAGTTGCGTAAGGAGCAATGATGGGTTACATCATGATCGAAGGGCGCACTCGGCCCATTGCCTGTTCTCGTGAAGCTCCGTTATGAACTCATGAAATTGTTTGACAAGCTCTTCTCTGTCTCCGTTGAGTTCAGTCCTTGACTGGCTCGGATCTTCGTTATCTGTCTGTGTGGCGGCCAGGGAAACTCCTTTCTTTAAGTGACAAACCGTTTCGTTATCTGTGTTGAAGGATGGTCCGGATCTCTAGTTTCTCTTGCAAATTTGGCAAGATCTCTCATAAGAAACGGAGTCAATAGTCCCTTGACAAGGACTTGAGTTGTGAGCAAATGACGGGAAACCATTCTCAATTTCAAGAGCATAGTGAGAAAGCCCAGACACTGGGCGAGACGCGGGTTCGGTTTTGAAAGGCTGATCTGACGAGACACACACAATGACCGCCAGTTCTTGAATAATTCCACTCCTGAGCTCAGTCTGAGGCCTCTGAGTGGTTTCAGCGAGCCATCTAAGGAGACTGTACCTGAGTTACCGGGTCCCATTAGACGTGGAACCCAAGAAGGTGAGTGCCGTATGGTCAACCACGCCATTTCCGTCAGGGAAGTTCATGCATGGTATGAATCTGAGGAATCGCAGCTTCCGCCGCAGTGGACTCGTGCTCCATGGGAAAAATGTTTCGTAGCTGATTCAGGGCGTCATTCCTCGAACCGAGACCGTGTCTAAATCGATCCCGAGTTCCACCAGGAGCCTGACTCCCTCCATGTTTCCGCGTATTCACCATAATATGAAGGCGTTTCGCCGCTGGTTGGTATAACCATACCGATTTTCTCGTTTATTTCGCCTGGCTTCGCCGCCAGAGATCACTTGACGACATTTTCGAGTCCACGACACTCACCAAAGGCAAGAGCGGCGTGTTGCTGGTAGTCTGCGTTATATCGGTGCAGGTATCGGAGGAGCAACTGGGGCCCCGGTGCTGGAGGTACTCAGGACGCACTTAACAGTGTGTTACCACGTCAGAGGCCGTTCCCCACAGCATAAATGAGAATGGTCCGGGGTTGTTGAAGATGTCGATGGACTCCTGTGTGACGCGTACACGCTTTCAGGCGCTTGTGCGTGTCTGTTGGATGAGGGGAAGCACTGTCCATGGTCTAAGGGAATCAAGTTGACAAGAGAGGTGTAAGGAGATGCTGTACGGTACGAAGAAGAAAGTGTAGAAGAAGGAGAAGGGGGTGGATGGTAGAAGAAAGACGGGAGATGCGGGAATTGGGCGATGTATTTATACCCCACTGTGAGGGTGAGGAAGTGAATGATGGAGCAAGTGAGCGGTAGAGGTGGAGGGACGGTGAGGTGAAATAGAAGGTGAGGCGGGATATCAAGTGAGGTGAGGGCAGTGGTCCCTACAGGCATCTAGCTCTCACTTCCTGTTCTTCTCAGCTCTCTTCTAATGTTGTCCACTTGGAACTGTCTGAGCAGGTCTGGTACGTCTTCCTTAAGGTTCACTATAGGTTCCCGAGACTCCTGGCCGTTTCTCCATTTGACGAGGCATTTGTCAGCTGATTGTTTGACGATCCACTCTATCTTATGTTTCTTCTACTCTGTAATCGGCACTGCATCCTGAATGTTCAGTGCAACACGGTTGTGGACATCCACCACGAACAGCAAATCCACACATGCGGTCAACTTCCCGAACTGTCTCTATGTGTGAAGGATTGCTGTCAACTCGGAAGAGGATAGTATCAGCTCATGCACAGGAACAACATGGGAGATCGCCTATTTTTAATCTTGTCCGGTAAATGTCCTTATTATAACTGTAATCTAGATTCTTAGAGTAAGCCGCCTGTGCAATCCGCGACTGTGTTAAAATTTTGCTCTGTTTTTCTATTTAACTGAGGAGAGAAAAGATAAATCAGAGGACGGCTTAAGAAAAGATAGGAAATGATCTTGACCTACTGCAGTAAAAGAAGGTAGCGAGATACAGAACACGGAGAGACCGGCTCAATGGCAAAAATGCCTTACGTTAGTCTGAGTCGACACGGCGTTAAAGAATGGGACAGCAACGAGGAGAGATAGACGGGGGAGGAGGCTATCTATATAGACCACGCACCACGATGCCAAGCGGCAGCGATGCGCTTTCCCGGATTAGGCGCGCTATACTGGATGCAGTAATTCGCTGTCACCGCAGAATACGGAGTATCTCCGGCGGCAAGTGCAGATCTCGATGTCAACAAGATAATTGAGCTCGACCTAGATCATGAGAATTTGCTTATTTGATAGGTGAATTGTACAGGGACAGCATTGGCTTCTGGCCTTGCTGATATGTTGGAGCTGGCCATTTCTTGCCAGTCAATCCAGGAGAAGGGCCTTAAGGAGGAGAGGTTTGAAAACAATATAGGTTTGCTACTTACAAAATGCTGCAAGTCGCAGGTGGTCTTTGAAAACAAAGTACTCTTGCCATTCCTACAAGTGTTATTATTGTATTTCTCTATATGTTCAAACTTTGGCTGGCCAACTGCCACAGCACGCCGGCCTGGTCACCCTGAAGAAGAAACGGGACGGCTACCTAGTGTTTCATCTACCTGAACATTGTCCAGCTCGATTTCTTTACAAAATATTGCAACAAACTAGTCAGCTGCTCAGGATTTATTGAATGCCCTCCTTAAGCGGATATATCCTCGTGTCGGGAATGCCTCTCGAGAGAACGGAGAATCAGACTCAACAGACTGATATCTGCTGGTCCAAATCGTGAAAGAATATTTTGCTGACTTCGAAGTTACTACTTCATTTTGGTACTGTGATTCCTTACGCAGGACCTGAGCTTCGGACCTCCTTTTCTGTTC
Source organism: Scortechinia acanthostroma (assembly GCA_011319215.2). Classification (NCBI taxonomy): domain Eukaryota; kingdom Fungi; phylum Ascomycota; class Sordariomycetes; order Coronophorales; family Scortechiniaceae; genus Scortechinia; species Scortechinia acanthostroma. The sequence continues at coordinate 36,321 of JAABUG020034418.1, forward strand.
AACATAGAATCTCCCAAGCTGAGAGGAGAATCCGAGGATACGATCTGAACACCTCATGAAGGAACTGCAACTTGCATTCAACTGATCCGACATGGCAACCTCATCACCACATATGTTGTATAGATAGTACGGGCAAATCGCGCTGGTTTGGCTCGTGACATAAGAGGTTGGCGGTGCCTCGATATATCTATAGATAGGATATCTGCGCGACCTATGATTTGGATCTCGAGGTTCATCAGGATGACAGTTGACAGGTGACCGGGACCTACTGGTGCTATTACGACCAGAAAACTGGCCCTGTCACCTCGCTCAAGATCCAAACTTCCAATTTGTTTCAACCCTGGCCAGTCGTGGACATAGCTGTAGAAGATAGAGTTCTAGTCATGCGGCGGCCGACCGCCATGTTCTGCTTAGCACGATGGCCCTCAAGGGCCTGTTGCATAGTTCCCGTGGCCGACTCCCAAAGTCGCGCTGTTCTGTCGAGGGAGCCGGTGGCCAGGAGCTGGCCATCGGGTGAGAATGCCACTGAATAAAGCGAGCCCGATAGCCATTAAGGGTTTGCTACAGGGCGCCTGTGGCTGGATCCCAAAGCCGCACTGTCCTATCGTCTGAGCCGGATACCAATAGCTGGCCATCGGGTTAGGAGGCCACTGACAGGACGGAGCGTGCGTGGTTCACAAGACTCTGTAATTCTGCGTTCCAGGCTTCGTTAACTTGTGCGAAGTGACAGATCCAATTAGGAAGCTCTGACTGAAACAATCTATGGATTATTGCCGTCCGCGGTGCAAATACCAGCCTTGCACAATAAATCTGGAGTGGCGCTTTATCGGCAATCTGGCCATTTTTTAGCACAAACCGCTTTGAATCATATAGAAATTTGCTCAGTGCAGGACTATCATGATCATCCTATACCTATCAGAATAACTCACGAACAACTGATATACACTTACCGATATAACCAACTGAAGAAGATCAAGCATGCCTACCACTTCTGATGTAAGACCCAGCAGGCTCATTGCTTCCATACAGTGAAGAAAATACTTCTGGAGAAATAGTCACGCATCTTATTGGAAGGTGATGGAATGGGAGATGCTCAGCAATGGCGGTGTTACTCTCGATAAGTATGTCGCCACTTTATCTCTGCGGGCTCGGAAGGCCTTTGTGGAGCTGCTTGACAGAGAGCAGGAGACCTATCAGAAACTGGCCCTGCGGTTTATATAGGGAGCTTCGGTTAAATCATTCGCTAATATCTAGATACTACGGCAGGTCCTTGGTTTGCTGGCCTCAGCACACGTCGTTCTTTGACAGCCGTGCTGAGACGGTGCGTTAGACTGCATTGAATTCTGGGCACAAGAATACATGACTCCATAGACAAATCATTAATTTATGGAGGACTCGGTGGGATCATGACTATGCAGTCCCTCAGGTAGGAAAATATTCTATCCAAGTCCGTAAGCATCCCGACAACACCGACATATCCGTCTGGGCGAACAACAGCTACGGCTCCTTTGGCTGGATTCAGCCCGTAGATTGCATACACATCGCTCACTTCGTAACCGTTGTAGAATCTCATCTCGGACCAACCTCGTACACCGCAAGGAATGTGTCCCCACTCAAAAGCGCTGAGGGGAGCGGGGTAGATGACCAGTTGTTCAACAGTCGACGATGGAAACTGGGGTAAGATGGCGGAACTGAGATGACAGAGAGCTTGCACAGACTTGCCAGTGGGTTCCAAGAGATCCGTTGAAGTAAAGCAAAGGATTCGAAACCTTCCATTCGAGGGGAGCTCTATTCGATAATCAGCTACATATGATCGGTACAATGGGCCTAGCGCTGAGTTACCGTCCTGTAGGTTGCAGTGACTTCCATCCGCATATCTTTTTAACCGGATGTCTGGGAGCCTTTTTCCCGGTTTTAGGGCCCCTGTACTAAGAGAGAAGTCTTCATGCAACCCATGGAATAGCTTCTGAGTCAGTTTACTCTCAGGATAGTCCACGCCACATCCACTAGTAAATGAATTTGCCTGCCGATGGGTCTCAATGAACTTGCATGAAGTTCCATTGCTGTCACTGTCGCAGCCAGGGGTAGTTCTTGGGTTGCCACAGAACATGGAAGAGTAATTCCGATCAAAGTAGATCAGCTGTTGGGCGACCGAGAGCCGCTCAATATTGTATGTTTCCAACATGGGCTTTATCTGAGGCGTCAATCCCAGAACCGAGTAGGCAAGTTTCCAGGAAAGATTATAAGAGTCCATCATTGATACGTTCATACCTTGTCCTGCCTGATTCCCATGTCAGCCTTCATTTCCCTATCTTCACCACAGTGAAAGCCATTCGAACATTACCTTTGGGCTATGTGTGTGGCAAGCTAAAAGTAGCTTGTGTTAAGTTGAAGGGAAGTAAGTCACAAAGGGAGGGACATACCGTCTCCGACAAAGAAGATCCGACCCATTCCGACGGAATCTTCAATGATGAAGCGGTCCAAAATCTGTTGACCAATTTGATAGCCTGACCACCAGTGAATGGCCGCGTTTCCCTTTGGTCGAAAGTAATATGGTTGAAATGCTTCGACGACACGTTCTAAAATGATGTCCCTAGAGACACAATCGCGCGTCGGCTCATGAGCATGTCGGTCTTCGCATATCCCATGCTTGATGTGGTGTTTCAGCTCAACATATAGGCGCGTCAAATATATTCCTGGGGACACCTGTTCGCGTGGAACAACAAAGACGGAGCCGTCCCCGGACTGTATGAAGCATCTTCTTTGAATATCAGGGAAGTTAGTGTCAGCAACCAGGTCAATGACACCCCAGACATCGTCTCCCCTATCACCTCGCATATGGACACCCATGCTCTTTCTCACCGTGGAATGGGCACCGTCTGCTGCAACTAGAAACTTAGTACGGTACGTTTCCATGGTCCCGTTAACGTTGACATGAGCAATTATAGGAAGCTCAGGCTCCGTATCCTCAACAATTTGTACATGAGTCAACTCGCAGTCTCTCTGCACCCCTCTCGAGCCGTACTGTAAAAGGCTCACCTCTAACTCTCTCTCCACGAACCCCTGGCTGATCGTGATCACTTGCTGGTATCTGGCCTCTTCAGTCATGGTCGGGGCAACGAAAGATCGTTTGATGGATCTTTTCCCAGTGTATTCCCAAAACGCAAATTCCCATAGATGGCGGCCACAATTCAATATTCTATCGGCAACTCCCAGGGACTTGAGAACTTCCAGGGTTCGCGGTTGTAGGCCATCAGCATGACCACGCCCCACTCTCTTTGATTTGGCGTCAATACAGAGGACAGACTCGTCATGGAGTCCATAATGCGAAAGCAAGAACTTCAACATCAGCCCTGCCGGACCTGCCTTTCTATGTGTTACTCGTCGTAACCTCGCCACATCCAGTCCATAGGCATTTTCACTCACACCGACAATGATAATTTCGTACTTCTTCGCGTCATTTCGTTTGGAAAATCCGGGAGATAGCCGAGGAAGTGGAGACCAACAAAATGGTAACTCAATCATCTTTGGCAAACTTTAGGGTTTGCGAATTTGCTGTTGGATTTAGTAAAGAAATAGCCTGACTTCAGGTCCACAGGGTCGCCGTATGTGGCGTTGGATGAACTGAACGAGGAGTGAGGGAGGCTTGCTCTTCTCAATTGATTTCCATGATAACGGCGGGATAACTATGACTTGTATATGAAGGGTTTTCAAATGGCAGGATTCAAATGCATCCAGTATGGCACTAGGTCGCCGATGAATCCTGTCAACCTGAGCAATCCGCGTATTTATGACCAACCCGGCGACTCCACGTAACCTACTTCAGCTACGTCGCTCACCGCTGGGCTCATCAGCCCATCGTGCGACTCTACACGTCAGATCGAAGACCTCCAAAGGCTATTATTGCGAGACGCGGTATGTGAAGGAATGTGACCAGCGAATAAATTCTTCGTCTTCAGCACATCTCCGTAAAGCATTGGCATTATTGATTACCAGCCTTAAAACCTCGCACTCATTAGGCACTGCTCCATGTGTCTAGATATGCGTCTGTCCGGATTAGTAGAAAACACTATGCTGCATTCCATCACACCCCGTTTATCCTGCAGGACAGCACGTCAGGGAGATAGCGGTGTGTAATATATCGATACCATCTAATAGTACCATATATTGCGGTGCTTTGACTTTCCCGTGCTCCTTGGCATCATTGCAGCTGCAGAGAAGGTGTATATGACGTGTACCGAGTGCGACATGGCAGATAATAGCATGTTATGTAGCCTCGATGCTGTACACCAACTCCAACACGACTATCCTCAGTAGGTATTCGGAAATGAGTGTTTTGGCGAACGTCTCTCCCAACTGCCTTTACCACCAGCGTGTTGAGGCCAGCACCTCTATCGCGCAATTATTCATCAACAATGTCCGTCGACAGCCAAGGTCTCCAGCTATCATCGATGTCGACGACTCAGTGATTACTTATGAGGAACTTCACTCTCGAGCATTATCTTTGGCCGTCCAATTACGCAGGAATGAATACTCCCTGGAGGAACCGACAGGAATCTTGGTCAGCCCCGGATCATTGAACGCTATCACCCAGGTAGCAGTGGTGTACGCTGGTGGGACCATAGTCCCTGTCTATCCAGATGAGAGCGATGAGAAGATTAGGTGCAAGCTCGCTGGTGTCGGGGTGAGATATCTGATCGTCGATGCACCAAACAAGACCCGTCTGCCCATGTTTACATGCATCCTGCTGAGTGACTTGGGTCCACCCTCATCCTTAGCACAATTGGACGGACTGAGTGGAAACATCCCAGTTCCTACCACTCTCCACCACCGAACCCACATATTATTCACTTCAGGTACAACGGGAGAGCCGAAAGGGGTCCAGATATCCGCGCTCTCCTTCTTCCACATTGTCCACCATGTCCCCACTAGCCCGCTTGAGAGTTCAGATGTTATGGCACACTATATCCCTACAACATTCGACTATACCCTCGTGGAAATCTGGGCGCCGCTGCTGGTGGGGGCCCGCATCGCTATTCTCCCCTATGCCGATGCCTTCGACGGGCGCACCCTCGAAGCAACACTCCGTAAGCAGGGGGTCACCGTCATGATCATTGTGACTGCATTGCTTAATCTGGTGTCTATCACCAGGCCAAAGGCTTTTTCGACGTTACGGATGGTTATTTTCGGTGGTGATGCTGCTAGCCCCAAGGCCGTTGCAAGATTGCTCGAAAGCGGCGGCCCACCAGGTCGATTAATCAATGCCTATGGCCCTACTGAAACATGCTGTTGGTCTTTTACACACGAACTGTCCATGAAGGACATCCACTCCGAGCCTGTGAGCATTGGGAAACCGACCGGAGATACGATTGCTTATATCGTCGACGATGCAATGCGACCTGTCTCCAACGGAGACGTCGGAGAGCTTCTCATAGGTGGTCCAGGGGTATCTCGGGGGTATCTCAACAGCGAGAAGAACATGACCTCGTTTACCGACATCCAGGTCGGTCCAGGCTCGGACAATCGCACTTGTTTTTATAGGACGGGAGACCTCGTTCGACGGGACCTGTCGTCGGGACTGGTTTACTATCTTGGCCGGCAGGACCATCAGGTTACGATTTTCACCATGCGTATTGAACTAGCTGCCGTGAGAGCGGCACTCATGCGTAGCGGTAGATTTGCGGATGCCGTGGCGCTTGCAATCGACTCTCCCATCAAAGAAATGGGCAACCTACTGGTTGCATATGTCATCCCTCATGAGGGCTTTTCAGACTGCATTCTGGAAGGGATTGAGAGCGAGCTGTCGCCGTATCTGCCATACACGGAAGCTATGCCACACATCAGGATTATTGATCGCTTCCCCCTCAATCGGCACTTCAAGGTTGATCGCATAGAGCTTACTCGGAGATATCTTGCCGAGTGGGACCCCTACATACAGGAAAATGGCAAAGATCATGCTGTCACAACTGAGCAGAAGCTTGCCTACGTCTGGGCCGGCGTCCTCGCTATGCCATCCGTGAAATTCACCAGCGGAGACAATTTCTTTGACTTCATTCGCAGTGACTTTCAGGGAGCATATCTCGTACAACAGATCCAGCTTGCTTTCGACGTCAAGGTTTTCCTTCACGAAATACAGGCTAACCCTACTTTGGGCAAGATGGCAGGCTTAATTCATGAACATTCCGGTAATACAGCCCAGGTATCTGTATGAATTTAGGGGTGGCGCAGGCTAGATAAGGTTTTTTTTAATGCTTGGTGTACGTCTTCCTAAGGCTATAGAATATTTTCGATCCTTTAACAGATTGACACTGGGACTTCGAAATAGTATAAACCTCCATCATATAATTAAATTGTACTGTCTTTTATATAATCTAATTCTGCTTCGCTAGGACCGATTCCATGGGTAAACTGATTGTTTTTGTTTTCGTTACCTCCTTGCTTCAATTGCCCCTTCGGCAACTTTCCTAATGAATCGGCCAAAGATTCTATCCTACCTTCTTGAGTATTAACAAACTATTGTTGAAAGTCCACAGGACTAATAAAAGTTTATATCTGCTCACCCTCGCCGTGTCGATCAGAGTTTCACTCCGGTTGTTTCACAATTCCTAAGGGACTTCAACCCGTTCATAGAGATACCGAAGCAAAGAAACCACAGGGGTATTCTCGAGGCCTTGGAACTGCTTGTTATATTTTGAAGTTCCCTTTCGTCTTTGATTTGCGAAATTAACTGGGTCAATTACAATTAACCATATTACTTTTATCACCGGAATCTTCAAGGTTGCCTCCATTCACCACGGTCGAAACTTTCACTTCATTTGACACACATGAAATTCCCCACTACAATGGGAGGGAATCATCAACATAATCATGGTGACCAGCCATCTCTTGTTGGCGAGCATGAAAGAGAGAAGCGACCAGTTTGTCTACAGTCAACCGCTCAAGAAATCCTATTTGTGCTATCAACAACAGCAGCATTGGCACAGGGATCCGTTTTCACCGGTAGCACCATCGGTGCTACCGCTATTATCGGCCATGATCTGGGCATGAAAGTGGCAGAAATCACTTGGATAAGTGCTGGTTTTTCGTCAGTCGCACCCAAGTCACCCGGCAGGCTATGCCAAAATTAATTATACTTACATGGCCCAGTCTCACCAGCGGCGCATTTCTCCTCATATTCGGCCGAATCGCTGACAATTGTGGCCGGAAAAGTATTTTCCTCTTTGGCATGATTGGATTCACCCTTGCTGTCTTGATTGCCAGTTTTGCTTCCTCCCCATTCTATCTGGTGGTCTTCTCCGGCGTCATTGGACTATTCTCTGCCAGCGTCCTCCCCCCAGCGATTGGCAAACTAGGTGCGGTGTATGAGACTTCTTCCACCCGCAAAAACCGTGCCTTTGCGTGCTTCAGTGCTGGGAATCCGCTTGGCTACGTAGGAGGCCTGGTGACAACTGGCATCGCGACGGATATATCCACCTGGCAGACGTCGTTCCGCGCCCTTGCTGTTCTCTATGCTATCTTCACTATCGTCGGCGCATGGGCTTTCCCACCAGATGAAGGCACAAATATGCCACTGGCTATTGATTCCCTGAGTCGGTTCGATGTCATGGGCACGATATTTATCATTGTCGGCTTTGCGTCCCTCACTGCTTCTTTGTCGTGAGTGTGGCCCCTGTCACTCCACATGGCGTTTTTGCTCTGAATTATTCGAAGCCTCGCAGCTGATGCTCCACATGGCTGGAGCACAGCATATGTAAACGTACTGCTTTGCGTGGGATCAATCCTGCTTGGCGGTTTTGTATGGTGGGAGTCGAGAGCGCAATTCCCGCTGATGCCCCTCGCCATGTGGCGGGATCGAACATTTGCTACGGTGCGCAGACCATACATGCATGTACTGATGGGAAGTGGTTCGACTGACAGAGACCATTCCATGCAGGTTATTACTGTGCAATGTTTAGGGGAAATGGGGCTCTCCTCCACGGAATTCTGGCTCTGTTTGTTGCTTCAGAATGTCCGCAGAGACTCCCCAATCAAGATCGCCCTTGAACTTCTGCCCATGGTAATTGGCGGTGTGTCGGTGAATGTAGTGTGTGCTTTGATCCTCCACAGAGTAAGTAATCAGGTACTTATGGGAGTTGGATCTGTGGCGTACACGATAGCCTTCCTCCTTTTGAGCTTTCTGCCGGAAGATGCGCCGTATTGGGCCTTCATCTTTCCGAGCCTGATACTGATGGTCATCGGGTTTGATATCCAGTACAATATAACCAACGTAAGTCTGCACCTGTCTGCACTATCTTATAGCCGCTCCACGCTGCTGCGACCTTTTTATTAACCCAGAATTGAAAGCGTTAACATTACTACCATGCAGTTATACGTGATGAATTCGCTTCCAGAGCAGCAGTCGGTTGCAGGGGGAATTTTCAGCACGGTCACGAAGTTATGCGGCAACTTGTCCTTGGGCATATCAACTGCGGTATACAGTTCTGTCAAAAATCAGGCGGATACCACGACCACCGACATCGTTCCCTACCTCTTTACATTCCGGTTCGCAGCGGTGGCGACGGGACTCTCTATGTTTTTGGTTCCGTTTATAAAAATTGGGAAACAAGGTGGTCCAGCAAGTCGCGAAACTCCAATTGTCGAAGAATAATGTATCAGAGTAACATCTACTTCCAGTCTATTGGCATACTGCAGACATTGTGTTCCCGCATTTGGTTCAAAGCTCTTTCCTTTCTGGCAGATCTATGTGTACACGGGGAGCTGCTTCAGTCGGTGGCATAAGCCCCAATGATGATAACGATCATCATGGATCGCAACCGCCCCCACCTTGGCATGTTCATCACAAGCTCGAACCAGCCAAATGCTCCGTGTGAGCTCCGCCAACTCGTGCCGCTGGAGACGGGACATTCGTCTCCCAAATCAGAACTTCGGTAAGAATAAGTTACAATAAGGTCACATTTTCTGTGGTCTATAATGATGGAGGCCTAGTTTGCGCTTGTGGGTTTGTCAAAGTCAAGGAAGCATTAACGTTTTGATATACTAATGAATACTTAAGTTGATGCTACTATAGCCTGCCTGGAATGTTTAAGGCACCAACGCAGGGCGGAAAGCCCACGCTGTTGTGTCTAAAGACCACGCACGACCATGGCCTTTCCGCCGTCACTGACAATTACTCCGTATATATCGCAGATTCGCAGTGGCTAGGAAACTCTAAAGGAAACGTGCGACCCTTAATGAAATCATTGCAGGGTTAGAATATTAAAAGATGAGCTTTGCCGTATCACGATTCGCTAGTGAAAATGTTCGAACATAGTCGGGGAAAATGACGATCCTGCAACACATATCATTATTCCGCGACGTCTAGAACGCAGTCTAGTCAGTCTCGTTCTCGACTACCAGTTATGATCATTAAGTAAAACACAATGACCACTACCTACTAGAGGAAAACCGAGCTCAAGAGATGACCTTGGCTGGCCACAATTGGGCGTATCGAAGGGAGAATTAGCAAGTGCATTAAGTGTTAGGCTTGTGGTTTGATATGCCCAACTCTCCTCAGGACAACATGTTGAATGTTGAGAACCAGGCTAAGGCACGTCTGTACCACTGCTACTTCGGGAAACCGGACACTCGACAAATTACCATTTATGGCGGCGGGATGTGGCATACGCACGAGGACTGATGAGTCGTGGAGCAAAGGTACTATATAGAAGTAGATACTGTATAGTGCATATTTTATGGCGGATTGAGAGTCTTCACCCAGGAAGTTCTCTAGATAGATCGCAGCTAACGCAAACCGTTTACAAAATTGGTGGTGACATTTCCGTTGAATTGGGCACCAAACTTAGCAGTAGTTAGCAAACTTAGCATCGTGCTTTCAGGGTCTAGGCTAGTGGTTGCGTGGCCATATTAAACTAAATGCATCCTGAGATCAGCCAGACCAATGTAATAGTTGTCGCTCTTGCGAAAATTAGGATTCGACACATAAGGTAGAACTGCTGAATTCGTAGCAAAGCTCGACCCTATAAATGCTGCATTCCGAGGCGAGTTGACATTCTCAACGAGTCAGCCCGTCAAAACCAGCAATACAGCTCGTTGGTGACGTCGTATATAGCGCAATGCCTTTTACTATTGCTGGAAGATGACGGAATACTATGGAAAGCAAGAAATGCACTCACTTTGCATAAGTGATGGCAGGCGATACAGCAGTGTTTAACCTGTCTTCTGTTTACACGCTATAGCAACTGACATGGACTAAGATCATTTCTTTGACATGCTTGATGAAGATCACAGCATGTGCATCAATGCCGATCATTATTGACCTAGGAAGGGGTCGAAGTCTTGAAAAGCGTCTCCAGGCTTGTCTATCAGCGTGAAGTGGAAAACCGGTGAAATTCGCAATAATGATCATTGGGAATACTAGCCCTGTACGGAGTACAGAGCGCACTTGCTGTAGAGATACTTGAGGTTGCAAGACATCTCAGGCACGCTAGCAAAATCTAGATAAACTCAAGCCTAAAGATAGATGGCTCCTCGGCTAAAACATCCTAGATAAACTCAAGCCTAACACTCAGTCCCTGGCCACTCGGCTAAAGTCCGTCTCTACTGTTTACACTATGAATATTCAAGCAGTATCGTCTCCGTACCTTGTTCAGCCGATCTTTGGAAGTGTGCCTGGAGATCCAAGAATGATAAGCGCTTGGGAATCGTGTCGGTGGCGCTTTGGTCATCGAGTGTCAGTGAACCCCCATTTTCCGCCCTAGCATGCTAGCATGGGGGGCTGGGCGGCTTTCTCCAAAACACGGCTCAACCTAAGGGTCGAGGATCATAGGATGCTCATCAACGACCCACATGCAGCCACCAGTCTGACCAGAAAGAGCCTAGGGTATTGCGGGCCCCAGCTGCAATGGGATTAGCGGCGTTTCAAGACGAAGGTTTGAGCTGTTGTACTACAACGGAATGCGCTGGTGGGGGGATTGCCGAGCTCATTTTGATTGGCCCTGGACACTGACCATGTTTATGTGTTCCTTGGATAGCCAAGGGGGTCTAATTCTATCAGCCTTTGGATTTGAATCAATGTCTCATGCTCAATGCTACGATAGGGCATAGTTTACCAAAAGGAGTGTAGTGCTTTGTATCGCTAGCTCCTTCGAAGTTCAAATAAATTAGTATCTATTTCGCCTCAATCCTCATGAGCGTTTAGGGGACCGCTATCTATGAAGTACCTTATGTGGCAGATTATCTTACAGAGCTGTTTGATTTGTTTTTGCTGTTACGTATCTAGCCTTTGCGCGTTGTGCAATGGGTACCAACGTCAGGTCTATATGCTGTCTCGCAATGATCTCAAATTCTCAATCTTGTAGATGTGCTCTCATTGAAGTAGATGTTCTTTGAACAAACCCTCCTATTTCGAAAATGAGAGACTTTTAGGATACACTCAGGATTGATTGCTTCAGATTGGAACCAAGTGCATCTAGTTTACGTAGTACCGCTGGGGCGCATTGCGGAGAACCCAGGTACCCGCCCTCGGTTGACGACACAAGCGCTCAAGGAGTGGTACACATGTCAAGTGGACTGATGCTGCTACAATTTCCTTCCTCTAGTTATCTAAATGTGTCTGACTTCTTCTTCTTCTTCTTCTCTTTCTCTTCTTTTTTCCCCCTAACTTTTAGGTGTCCGATTAGAGTTGGAAATCCACTGGATAAGTAGACAAGGAGCTGCTGGCCCAGCTTGGTTGCCTATGTGACTGTTCCATTCAAACAAAGCCAAACTGTCGTTCTCTTCATTTTGAAGATAGGGATTTATTTGCTTTCATCGAGTTGCTTCAGCTATTACTCTGATCTCAAAGGTAGGTACCCAGAGGTTCTTGCAAGTTGTTCTGAAAGCCCCTTCTTCTTCCCTGGCGCCTCTCACTCGTCACTTCTGAATGCTTATTTAATTGGTCTTGGTAGATCGCTCGTCCCCTACTCCACCAGACAACGCAACGCAATCGCGCCTCCCTCCACGAGTAGCATCTGTTTATTTGTGACTAGCCAGCCATTTGCAGCTTATTCTGTCAAACTCTCCTTTTCTGGAATAGAAATACTCCGCAGAAGCCTACGTGTGAAGTCTCGTTGAACTTGGGGCTCGTTCACCTATTCCTCCTTATCCTTTGTTACCTTCGGCCGACGCCTTATCGCAACGCCCCCCACACGATCGGTTACTCTTGCAACGTTGTCGTTCTTCACTTATCTGACCAAACCCTACTGACCTGCGGTCTGCGAGAGTCGCCAAAAGCGAATGAGGTCGGGAATTGTATACTCACGGACTTTATAGCTTCTGCTGTGCGAATATCTACCTCGCTTGCGATGCTTATAGCATTCTAGTATCATCCCGCGCGATCTACCGAGTCTAGAAACAATCCAAAATGGCTACAAATGATCCCTTTGCTTTCCTTGAAAACGAGCCCAAGCCCGTTGCTGTCAAGAAGCCGCATTGGAGAGACAAGCTATTTTCGAAGGAGAAGAACAATCGGTCGACGAATGACCAACAGATTGAAGCCTTTCTCTCCCCGGTTCGTTCAAAATCCGTATCACATGTACACCCGGCCAATGGAACGGCTCGAGGGCCTCAGAAGCCCCGCCTGGACGCCTCGCATCGATGGCCTTCGGCTCAAGATGTCCGAAATGCTTCTTCTACTATGTCCGGTCCCGCTTCCGCAACTGAGATCTACCCTCCGACGAGCTTCCCATCCCCACCGCGGAAGACTCGTGCACGGAAGGGCCTCAAGGTTCGATTCTCCGATAAAGCTCCAGAGGTGATAGGGGAAGGTGGCGACGAGACTGAGGCTCCTACGATCGAGATATCGTTGAACCGCGGGCGTCGGACTCAGTATGATTCGAAGACCCCTCAACTCCAGGTCGACACTTCCTTCGGAGCCACGGACGGTGTATCGCAGGCGAGAACACCTCAACAGAAGGATACAAGCGAAGAGACCAACACAGCGAACTGGAAGCCATTACTCATCCAGAGTCCTCAAGACTCTGAATTCCTGTTGACATTGAATCTCGGCGATGCCGGCTCTCGTCTTTCGTTCCGAGCATCACCTGACTCCAACTCGTTTGCTCAGCGGGTTCGGGCGAAGATGCAAGCTGAGGAGGGTCGTGCTTTGCAGCATGGTTATCACGACTGTCCCTCTTCGCCAGAAGACGAACCACGCATTGAGAAGAAATCTGCAGCAGTCTCGCCCGAGAGCCCCAGCTCACTGTACGAAACACCCCCTGTTTCGGAGACTGAGTCTCATCCCCCGGCATTGACCGTTCGAAGCCCCGTGAGCTCAAGCGCACCCAAGCAGGGCAGCACGAGTCCCATTGAACTGAATCTACCTCCTATTCTCGCTTCTGGCCCTGAACTGCGAAGTCTTTCGCCTCCCAAGCCGCAGTCGATTCCCCGAGACCCTGTACCAAATCGTCCAGTCAGCCGAGAAGAGCGCGACGCAACTCGCGGGCCACAGTTACCGAAAGCTTCCCTACGATCCATAGCCAATCAAGTGGGTGATACTGCCTTCACGGATCTCAAGGCGTACGTGGCACAGTATGCTCCTTCAATCCGCGTCGCAGCAGAGAGTGTGAAGCCATTGATGGAAACTTCCCTGGCCGAATGGATAAGGGCAGCCGTATGGTGGTTCCTGCGTGGGAAGAAGAAACTCGAAGCTTACGCTCGATCTCGTTCTTCGAGTTCCCTGGTGAACGCCAAACAAGCCGTCGTGGACCTTGGCAAAGCCTTGTGGATCAATGAGACCATTGTACCGCAGCACAGTGAACTATCTCGATATGGCACCATGGGGACGGATGCACTTCTTGCTGTGGCAAGCACGGCTGGTGATAAACATCTAGCCGAGTGCCTTTCCCTGCATCAAGCAATTATGAGTCACTTGCGCTCATTGGCGATGTCAATCAAGAGAAATAATATTCTTTCTGCGCTTGCTGCTGAAGGCGATGCGGCTCCCGAAGCTGACACCAATGTGTGGGTGCGGTATCCGTTTTTCGCCCCTGACGTGTCAGCAGTAGTATCTGGAGCAGCAACAAGGTCTGTTTTGGTGGACAACTCCGGAAAGGGTCCAAGCATTGCTCAGATGATGCCGCTGTCTGATACAAGCCGTTATTTCAGCTATGGAAGTATGTTTGTGGAGGCTTGTATCAGTTCAAATGAAGACGACTCGCAGGAGCAATTTTCAATACCATGTGCTTTGTCTATACTACGTGACCGTGCGGACTGGTACGTATTCGCAGCAATTACAAGCCAAAGTGAACTGGTCAACGTCATGATTCAGTCGGACAGAAAAAAGGGACCGACCTGGGATGACGTGGAATGGCACGTCAGGTCGCATTCCATGCGCGTTAGACTGCCACGTGGCTTCGAACTCGATGTTTCGTTTCAAGATGATGATTTCAAGAATCTGTGGAACATTGTCCAGTATACGCTCAAAACCGAGGCTAGCCTTCAGCCGGAGGCTGGCGAAACCGTCATCTTCGAAAACACGTTGAAGACCTTCCAGTATATGGACTCGGGGACTCCCAAGGCTTTTCCTGCGGAACCTGTGGAGCGCTGTCGGCTACGGTTATTTGAGCGTTCAGCAACGGTTACCGAGGGCACGGGTTCTCGGAGCGCTCATCGAGGCTTTCGGTTGACAGTACTTACCAGTCCCAAGGTGAAAACATTGAGCAGTGTCCGCCATATTATTGGGCATGGTGCCCCGATTATTTTCGGACTGCTCAGAGGAGAGGATGGAGCTCCCGCGCTCATGCTTAAGGTGAAAGAAGACGGAAGAAATCGGTCCATGGTGATGACGTTTCAAGACGTCCAGGGCCGAAACACCATGCATGCCCTGCTCTTGGGGATGACCGCGGGGGATCGGGAATTCAAGATACCGGATATATCTCTACGAGCCTACACCATCGAGCAACCCGCGGACAAGTTCAATGGCCAGCCAGTCAAGACTCATCTTCAGTTTCCCGCCGGCAACGTGTCAGTGATTGACCAAGAACGTGCTTATGTGGACCATGGCTATGGTCCTACCGTCTTATCTGAGCATTTGCGAGCTTTTATCGCAACGGAGTGGGGTTCTGTGACAGATCGACTGAATTTAGGTACGCGCAATGCGTTTAAACGATGCTAGAAATCTACTGACTTTCCATTCAGGTCCTGGTGAACTAAAGTTAGGTTTGGACGTCAATAACAGGACGGGTCTCAGTTTATATAGACCAGCGCAGGAGGACTTGACAGTCTCAATAGCTGAAAATCTCGTGTCTGCGGAAGTGCCTGACCAAATAGCCAATTTCATGCAGATTGCCATGGTCAAACCCATGGTTCGACGCTTTGATTTTGCGTCTCTGAAAGGTATATCCTCTGATAGTGCTCTAGGCGCAGCAGTGTGCTAATTCTTCTAGATCTTCATACTTTCCAGGCAGCTGTAACGGGGTTCAGTGTTTTATTTGACGGGTATGTACTTCTACGCCCATCTACCAGGTAGCCACCTGCCACTCACTACAGATGTTAGCATTGCTTCCTCGTTTATGATATCCCGGCGCAGAATGGTAGTCCCGATTTACAAAAAGTGGGAAGCGAGTCTGGCTCGCATTCAAATCGTTCAACAAGAGAAAGTTGTACAGCTGGTCGCTTTCTTGGCCGATTTCAACCATGGAAAATGCATGAACTTTGTACTGAAGGGCACGGATTCGCTCGAAAGCTTTGGAAGATCGGGCAAATTCTTTATTAGGCTTGTTGACGCCAAGTTTGCGCTCCCGAAAACCGACGACGATCCGGCTTCGGACTTTGTTTGTTTGGATATGCCAGAGTATGCCAGTGAACATGACGATATAACGATTGCTTTTGACTCCGAAGCTGGTATGTCCTCTCATGTTTATCAAGGCCGCGTTCCACGCTAACACTCTCAATAGATCGGTCAGCTTTTCAAGCCGCAGTACCAGGATCAATCCGCGAGCTATCAAAGATGGGCTCCCTTCGGCGGTGATCCGGCTTGGTCGGTTACTCATGGATTCGAAGTCTTCGCCATATGTACATTATTGAGCCGACGTACCAGTTGCTATTATCGCAATATACCCCTTTTTCATCTATTATTGGGCGGTTCCTTTGTTCTTTTATCTGGCTATCACGCAATATACAGATCCATAGCAGGCCCGCGTTGACATCACGTGGGAGTCTTCCAGTGGGGTTTACCCGACAGTCCGCCATTGACTCCCCCGCTGCGACGTCACAGTCTTCTTTTCTGTCTTCACAATATGCTGTAATTAAGAAACATCACAATGTCTCATTCCAATCAAGCAATTGGCGCGTCTACGCGCTCGCTACATGCAGATGATGAGCTCAATGTAGTTACTGACGTTGCTCCACCGCTGCATGTCTCTACGACCTTTCGATACTCTGACAATCCGGACGAACTGGTACCCCTCACAGATCTCAGCGGCGTATGTTACAGCAGTTTGATTGATCCTTTCCGTCCAAATTTGGCCTTGTTTTGACAATCAATTCGTGCTCTAGTATGATCAAGAGAAAACCAGTCACGTCTATTCACGTCTCTCCGCACCTAATCCGACCCGTTTCGAAGTCATCTTATCGTCGCTCCTCAATGGCGAAGCAATCAGCTATTCCTCGGGACTATCCGCCCTCAATGCCGCGCTTGTTTTGCTGAATCCCCGGCGAATCGCCATCGGTAATGCCTACCATGGGTGCCACGGCGTGATCGAAATGTTCGGCCGCCTGACTGGGCTCCAGAAGCTAGATATCGACTGCCCCGCCGAGCAATTGGACGCCGGAGACGTTATTCTCTTAGAGACGCCCGTAAACCCGCAAGGAACTGCCTACAACATCACAGAATACGCGGACAAGGCTCATTCCAGAGGCGCGTACCTGCTTGTCGACAGCACCTTCGCACCGCCAGGCCTACAAGACCCCTTCATCTGGGGTGCCGATCTGGTCATGCACTCCGGGTCCAAATACTTTGGCGGGCACAGTGACGTTCTCTGCGGTGTCCTTGCAACCCAGCGCAAGGATTGGGCGAAGAAACTCTTCCGGGATCGATTATACTTGGGCAGCGTGATGGGTAACATGGAGAGCTGGCTCGGTGTCCGCAGTCTGCGCACCCTCGAGATCCGCGTCCAGCGCCAGAGCGCGAACGCAGCGAACTTGGTCTCGTGGTTGGACAAGGCATTGCGTGCGCAGAATCCCGCGCCCGGTAGCGATGAAGCCGTCACCCAGGCTGCTCTCGAGCAAGTTTTCCACGCGAGTCTCCAGAAAGAGGACGAGGCGTGGCTGCTGAAACAGATGCCCAATGGCTTCGGGCCTGTTTTCTCCATTACCATGAAGGAGGAAGATTATGCGCGGAAGCTGCCCAGCAAGCTTTCGTTCTTCCAGCATGCTACCAGTCTTGGAGGGGTGGAGACGTTGATCGAGTGGCGGACAATGAGCGATGCCAAGGTAGATCGTCGGTTGCTTCGGATTAGTATCGGGTTGGAGAACTGGGAGGATCTAAAGACGGATCTTGTGAGTGCTTTCAGGGCTCTCACTGAGACTAAGTAAATTGTTGTCGATAATCTATATACTCATGAGACTGTTCATGCCACGTTTTTGTAAGAAGCGACTGGAATAAGAGCCTGCAGGCAATCACTATCGGTGTATCTCTTGTCTATAAATTTTTGGCTGCCCGCCTGTACTCTCTAGATCTAAAGAATCGGTGTGCTGAGGAGTGGAGTCGCGATAAGAGCTACCCCGCACCACTTCCTTGCAAGCGATCATCACAACAGCAGAAATAGAGCGAAAAGCATCAACTGTTTCATTTCTCACATCTTTACGATAATCCCAGCGAGCATTTACCTGTCGCACCCGCTCTTAAACGAATCGCCACAGCAACACAGCCCAACCCTCCCAGCATGGCCCATGAAGAACAACCAACCTTCCAAATCCACTACTTCTCCAGCGCATCATCCTACACAAACAAGTCAACCGAGACGCTCCCCGCCCCTCTTTCCCTGTCCAAGCTCTTTGATGTCCTCGAGGAACGATACCCCGGTATCAGGGACAAGGTGCTGGTTAGCTGTGGGGTGAGTCTGGGAGACGAGTATGTGGATGTTGAGGCGGATGGGGAGGTGGTGATTGGGGATGGGGATGTGGTGGCGATTATTCCGCCTGTTAGTTCGGGGTGAGGTTTGTGTCTGTTTACTTGGGATTGAGTGGAGCATATGGTGGGATACCAAAGGGTTTGTTGAGTGGTATGTGCTTGAATGGAGGAGAGGTATGTCTTTGTCTCTGGTTATTGTTGGTGATGATTGCTGATACAATGAAACAGGCAGATATATTAGCGCTAGGAAGCCATGCAACAGATGCAGTACATAAGAGAAGCCAGGAACAGAAGAACAGAAAAGACGCGTCAATCATATTAGCCATTATTTCCCCCGATCATACCGCTGCTTTGCCGTCGTCGAGAACGCCTTCATCAGCGAATGCAAGCCCTTCATCCATCCAGCTTATCACCACCAGTGGCCTTCTTCTGCCGCCAGAGACAGACGCAACAGACCGCCGAAAAGAAGAAGAGAATACTACATCATCCACCATCAGCATGATCTTCGAGAAAGAGGCCGGGGAAACTCACCACAAAGCAATACTCAACCCCCAGATCGACTTCGCCTCCAGACACACCCCCCTAGACGCCGCAATCCAATTCTTGTAATCGACCTTCCCGCCCAGATGATCCAGGTAGTTATCCAGACTCGTGGCAAACGCATACGCAGACGATCCATCACCCGTCAAATCCCCGATCACGTCGCACTCCAGGTACGAGAGTGGTTTCCCGATGACGACCGCCACGACGATGACGGCGACCAGCACCAGTGCGTCCATGACGGCGCTTGCGAGGAAGGGGAGGATGTCATCTAGGAAGAGGATGAAGGAGATGGCGCAGTAGATGACGGCTATGCAGGTCTGGTCGGGCTCTGTTAGCTCTGTCTGTGGATGAGGATGTGGGTATGGGTATGAGAGAACGTACCACGGTGATTGTGCCGATGAAGACGCTCGGCGGCGTGGCGTTCTTGGAGACGATCTCGGCGATGAAGTTGGCTGTTAGGCCTATGATGGCGATGAGGGAGCAGGCTTGCACGATCCGGGCAATTTTGAAGGTTGCGCCTAGTGCGCCGTATTTGGCCATGTTGATTGTATGGTTGAACAATTGTTGTCTATAGTGTTGAAGGAGTGTAGTAGATATCTGTAAGACGGGAGAAAACGACCAGTCGCGGAATGAATGTATAATATAGAACCAAAAGCAAAGTATGAAAATCCAAAGGAATGTAGATTATATCTCTGAAGAACGATGCAATGCAACACAAGACAAAGAGCTGATTTATGATATCTTCATCCACAGACGGCAACAAAAACCCTTTTATAACAACGGCGCCCTCACCTACACAAAGCATCATCAACATCAAAGACTCGTCAACAATCCTGCAAGAATAAATTTAGCATCTCCAAGATTCTAGACCCAGCGCCATTGTCCCAGACAGGCGGTTTGCCCATGCGCGAGGCGTCAAAAGCGTCGATCGTACAAGCGCCCGGAGCTCTACTTGCTGAGACGTCGACGCTGTATGCCATGCCATCATCGTCGATCTAGACCCGGTTGATATATTCGAAGTCAAGCGGCAAAGCGCGAGCTCTCTAGCTTCTCAGCTCTCGATTCGGCTTGCAGAGTCAACGGCAGGATAGGACGGGACGGGATGCATCCGTATACGCTCTGTTCTCCACCCCGGCGCTTGGAGCGAGGGCATTGTCTTCCGCCGGGAAATCTCAGCCAACAGCCCCGTGAGCTTAATTCAACCTGATACAGCGACTAGGGGAGGGATTCTCTGCGGCTCTTGGAAGATCTATTGTGAGAGGGATATGGAAATGTCTCGTTTCATGGCTTGACGGTGCACAATTTAGGAGCCAATTAGATCGACGGGTTGGGGGAGCTTTGTTGAGCTCTTTCATACCTTAGCGAGGGGTGGGAGCTATTTTTATTGTCTAACTGCGACATGTCATAAACAAAGGCTGACGATCTGTCATAGACTGAGGAAGGAAAAGGAAGTGAAAGGAGCAAAACGAAACGCGAAGGCGCTGCCTGCCACCCAGTTGCTTTCGCCAGTCTCCTCAAGCTGGTAAATTGGAGCTTTTGATTGTGCTGCTCCCTTCAATGAAGGTATACGTATGACTTGAAGGCCTGGGCAGAATTTCTAAGAGAATCTGCGCAGAGTAGTACTACTGCACCCCCGACTTTGGTTAACAGAACGGTGCCTGAAAGAGCAGTACATAGATGGACGCCCGAGAAAGTGGCATTGCGATGTCCACAGCGATTCATAGTGTGGGAGCTTGACGTAGCATCATCAAAGGTAACCAGTCCGTGTCTCCGAGGTATGATCAAGCTGAGTTCAGAGACATCAATGGATGGACCAGGGCAGTTATTTATGGAAAGACCTGGGATGTGACAGTACATCGCTCTGGCTGCGAAGTTGAATTCATGGTAGACGAGTCCAATCTGTGCAGTCAAGTTAGGCGATTCGATGCTTAGGATAATGAATATTACACCGATATCCGTTTTGTGTGCCGTGGATTCTTCGATACATATATTCTGAGCGTTCAGTTGGTGGCAAATTCCAGCATGACAGGGCATAAATCCAAGCTATATAAACGAAATAATGGTCCAAGATCAGTCGACAACAAGCATACCGTTAACGAAGCCTAAATCCTCCACTGGTTCTCTTCTGGAAGAACCCATCTGGATCGTACTTGATCCGGGTTCGCAATGCCTGCTCCTTGGTGCGTATACGACCCCAATAGTCCTGTCGGAAGTACGCATCGTTCATGAAGAGCGGCCGGTAAACATCAGGCAAGAGTCCCTTGTCAATGTTGTCGCTGATGATGTTATCAAAGCCTCCGTAAACATTCTGATTGGCAGCATCGATCTTGGCATCGTCTGCAGCAGAAGCATAGGAGAAGTCTAGCTCAATGATTATATAGTCTTGATCTGTGGGAAAGTCGAGAAGATCCTTTCAGTTGGTTAGCGCATTTGTTAAACGGTATGAATGCTTCAGGGCTTACTCCTCCTCTAGCCTTGGCTTTGCTGGTGATAGTCCGAGGCATTGGCTGGAATGCAATTGACCCGAGCATGTTGGGCACTCCAAGTACAGTATTCGTCACATTAAACCAGTGGTCGTAGTATGTTTGCATGACCTTTGCGCCGACGGTCTTGTTCGGCAAGGGAGTAGTCTCAGTAGCAATAGTGTACCGTTGGCCACTGCAATCAAGGTCAGCAGCCGACGCGAATCCTAGGAAGATAATCTTACTGCAGGATGAAGAAATCCTTGTGCTTAAGCTGTTTCATATGAGATAAGCTAGTCCAGATGACTGGGACAGGGTTACTAACCAAGTCATAGTAGCTGTCCCAGGTTTTGGTAGCATCGATATGTTTGATTGCTGTAAAGTTGGTAAAGACGCCCTCTGGTGGCTCAGGCCCGTCGTAGAAGAGAAACATGATCCAGGTGTGGAGCAACAAGCCATGCTCACAAGTCACAATGATGGCGGCCTTGTCGTCGGGATAGTGCTCGGTGAAGTCACGAAGAGCGCTCAAGACTTGAGGCGTCTGATCGGCTCCAAAGATATAGTTTCCTCCCCATACCTGTACTATTTAGATACCCCATATAAACATGATTAGACACGGTTTACCTTATGGTTTTGAAGATGTGTCTGGACGGTGTATGCAGTAACAATGCCAAAGTTGTTACCGCCTCCCTTAAGAGCCGCGAAGAGATCTACCCGTCAGTCAGTTGAAGAGACTCAATCGTGCATCTGCTCTGTTTACCAGTATTCTCCTTCGCGTTGGCATTGACCACGGTTCCATTGGCAAGGACCACTTCAAAGTTGACCACGTTGTTGGCTGCCCAGCCATACTGCGAACTGAGAAAGCTCAACCCGCCTAGCCAAGTCAGTGAAATTCAATTATCAGAAGGAGCTGCAACTTGCCTCCAAGCATATATCCTCCGACGCCCACGCCACCAAGACGTCCACCGACGAGTGCCCGACCAGTCCCATTGAGACCTTTCTGAGCATCTTCCCACGAAAGTCCAGGACCGATGGTAGCAGTCTGGTCAAAGGGGTGGTAGTTAACTTGATCAAGATTCTTGGTCGAGATGAGAAGACCATCTTGAATGCTGGCGAAGCCATTGTTGGGCATATGCCCGCCTGACTTCACGGCGAAGAGGTCGTCAAAATTGTGCAGTTGCTTCACAATCGTGGACATCTCCAGGGCGCTCGAAGGAGCAGCGATACATGTCGGCTTCAGGTCTCCACATGCAGCAGACCAATATCTTGTGAGGTCATTGTGGTAGTCGAGACTTAGCGGTTTGTCAATCTCTATGCCTTGTTGCTTGAGAACCGAGCAGATATCTGCAGCCGCAAGGTGAGCGAGAGCAACCAAGGATATTGCTACAGCTGTGAGCCATCGTTGACCTAGAGTCGTGATGGTGGATTGTCGGCTTAAAACAACTTATAGAACACCCAACGCAACGTGGAGTCTGGGTAAGCATCATCGTAGACAACGTCACGATGATTCATGTATTTATAATTGTTGATGGACAGAGGCTCGGTCTTAGAAGTACAAGGTAAATCTATCCCAAAAAAGGGCCGATGGAAGACTCGCCGCCCATCCATTTTCAGAAAGCAATGCGAGAGGCCACGAGATGACCGACTAGACAAATGAACATCCTCGGCAACAAAGCAGGGTTGACATCTTCGGGGCTTTGGTGTCGAACTTTCTTGGATATGCTCATTCTGCACATGATGGGACAAAGCTCCTGCATGTTAGAGGCATCGCAATCCCAAGGCGAGCGCGTCATTTCTGCAGAAAGACGTTGCAGAGTATCCGTGGAATATGTTGGCGAATGGGAAATCACAAAGAATGTCAATGCACAGTAAGTTGATGTGCGGACCTTATCCGCGTGGTATCTAGCTTCCTGATCAACAGGGCGAAGTTTGAGTTGGGTCACAATGATCGAGTGGTCGGATCGCGCATTTGATTCAGCCTGAGACCGGGCAGGTAACGACAGTGCCACGCAAGAACAAATGGAGTATCCGGGCAGATTGCCAGGACATGGGGTAGGGGTCATATCAAGCAATTGTTCGCCCTGGCCTCATCAAAGCAAGCTTCCGTTACCAGATAGGAAATTGTGAAGTTCAGCGTTCTGCAAGTCTGCAATCCCAGTCATCAATGATGTACCTTGGGAAGCTGCAATAAGTTTGTCATGTTGTCATGCAGGGAACTATTTTCGAGTGATCAGCAGCTTGATAATTAGTACAACTCGGAAAGATTAAGCGAGTCAAAATGTGGAGCATCGTAGCAGCTTCCGGCCCAACGTTGCACTTTGTCTCGACTACCCCGTTTCATGCACATGGGAAATCGTGGGGAATTTGCGTCCCTGGAAGGCCGGAAACAGATGCCGCGGTGCCGCTGGATCGAGAGACAATAGTAACTAAGAGAAGGCAATAAGGACATGGCGATAGACAGGGATAGAACACCCCGCTGAGTCGGTTAGGCCGTCGAGGAAACGATTGGCAAGCCTCTTAGAGCTTGGGCCATCGCGTTCCCAGTTTTCCAAAAGACTGCATCCCTTTGTAACTTGACCCAAAATTGAGAAGTTGAATATTCAGACAAAAAGTCGTTTCATGTAGGGTGGTGGCGATTGCATGTTACCGAGGATTGATCCTTTCATGGAAGTCCCTTGCGTAGATCGAGCTGCTGGTCTTCAGTGAGCAAGCTAACTACCATACTGTCACTATCAGATTTGGTCGTTATTGGAAAAAGTATGTCGCCTGGACAATTGTTTAGCAGGAGACCAGATTTGTTGTAAAGCGTGGCCTCGTAGGTGGCTCAGTGTTGGAACTCTGGGGAATCACAGCTTCTTTGTAAATCACCCGATAAAGCTAGAATCCGAGCAAAATCGGAAGCGAAGATACTCCGTACCATGTCCAGTGAGTGCAAGGCGAGCGACGCGGCCTCAAAAGTGAGAACGAAGAGCAGCAACTGGGATATGATGTAGTAGTATTGGCTGGAACAAGACTCCGACCGCCAGGGCGGTGGGCAGAAATGCCGGCAGAATGCGACAAGTTTTCGATGGCGTCTAACAGATGATGGCCCGACACTTCTTGGATCTCCAGGGGAGATTTCAGCTGTGTTATGTCTTGATTCTTGGAGATGTCGTTGTTGATGCAAAGGACGTACATTTCCCGTGGGATCATCGGGGCGAGCCATTTGCTGAAGCGGAACCGCCTTATAATTGGAACTAAACACACAAGTCGCTTGGGACGCATATCGAATTGTCCATGCCTCACTCGACGGCCGCTGACTACGAATGTTGAGGTGAGTCTAACTGAGAATGTGTGATTGGCTTTCTCTGATAGAAATTTTGATAGTCTCCCCCCGCTGGCCAGGATGCACAGTCTACTACCTCCATCGAGGATATCCTTCTAAAAACCGAGTTCGAGGAAAACAAAGACATTCGGAATTATCTGCGCAAATGGCAGGAGACACACCCGAACATCTTGGACCCAGTCCGAGGACCTGGGACAGCAAGCACATTGGATCCGTCGGCTCCTTGGGTGGGAAACATGCTGAACGATAGCAAGGAGGCATTCGATGCCGGTAGTGATGGGCTACGCGAGGCAGACGAGGAAATGTTGGAATTTCACAATATCGGGGACGAAGGAGAGGGAATAAATGAATTCCTACAGCCAGGAGACTTGGTGGCTCTTTCTAGGTGAGTACTGCATAAGTTTTTTTCTCTAGTGCTTGGGTCGACTAACTCCTGCTTCTCTCCAAGTGTCGACGGCATTCTAAGCTTTGCAATCTACGTTCGATCCATTCACAAGCAGCAACAGTTCTATACAGAGCGAGGGAAATGGCGAATTGCTTACAGCAAAGACCTGGACTACGTCGTGAAGGGCTTCGCTCCTCCAGAATTGCTGACTCCCCTTCTGCCACATTTTCCGGACACCGTGGCTCAAATGAGCTTTGAAATACAGTCAGCCATTGAAGGTGGAGTGCCGAGACCTGTTGGTGCCCCTCTCTTGCAAAAGATCAGTGACTTCGAAGCAAAGGTCCAAGATTTCTACCGAGATCATGCGCATCTCCTTGACAACTTGCATGAAATTGTCGCAGACGAGGAAGAGAAGCTGGAATACACTCTGGAAGAACTGGCATGTAAAGCCTTGGGCATAGATGAGGAGGTCGTGGACGATACCGTCTTATTCGCTGTGCATCAGGCTATCCGCCGCAACTCATTCATTATTGAGAATGATCGAAGCTCGCTGTTCACAAACCATTACCTCGTGCAACCAAAGCGAGTGGCCAGACTCCTCGATACAGTCACCAAATGGGTACATGAACATCAAGAATACCTCGTCCGGTCCGCGACAGGCCGGGTCATAGGAGAGGAGAAGTCCAATATGAAGGACCATCCTCTGCAACAGTTCCTGCAAAAAGCCCAGCGTCTCATACGGGTGAGCAGGAAAGTCCGGTCGCCGACGATCATGGCGAGCGTTGGTCCTACGGCACACCGGTTCGAACCTGGACAAGATGGAAAGGCCATGCTGTATCGTGAAATGCTCACCGAAAAGTTCAATGACGCCGACCGAATGATCATAGAATATCTGTTGCTATGGTGCATACCCCCTAGGAGAATGAACTCTGGGCGATTGAGGTCGGCTGGTTCCCACATCATGCGCGCCACAGGAATGTATACCACTCTTGAGCTGAATCCTGCGACCGTTAAGCTCTTCTTGCAGGAATTAGGGGTGATAACTCCTTGGGAAAATTTGCGACTGCTCGACCAGAGTTTAGCTCTTCCAGGACACGGCGTTTCGCGCAGGTCGGACGCTATGTGGGAGGATGTCAAGGAAGCGTGCGAGAAGCTCAAATCGGAAGGGCTATCGGATAAAATGCAGAGTCTGCGAACTGACTTTGGTAATTTGCCAGTCTACTGCGTGGACAATCCTGACGCGCAAGAGATCGACGATGGGGTCTCCTTGGAGCCTATTGCAGGCTCGAATGACACTTTCTGGGTACATATCCACATTGCCAATCCCTCCGCATTTGTCGAACCTGACAGCTCGATCATGGAATACGCCGCCGAGCGTAATCAGACCCTCTACGTCCCTGAGCGCACATACCCAATGCTGCCCAGCTCATTGACACAGAGCCATTTCAGTTTGGCTCCTGGTCGCCCTACACTCACATTCAGCGCCAAGATGAATTTGCAGGGTGAAGTCCTGGAAACGAAAATCGCCAATGGCATTGTCAGAAACGTGATCTATATCACGCACGACAAGCTGCGTAGTCTCTTTGAATCCACCACTGGATCTTCGGATACCCTGACAGTGGGGGGCACTCTTGCCCAGCTGCACTCTCGGGAAGAGTTGCGGAGCTCGCTAGCACCAGAAGACGAGCGCAATTTCCATACCTTGCGTAAACTGATGCTGGCTTTTCGTGAATACCGGCTCAAAAACGGGGCCATGGAGTGGCCGTCACCCGCTGACAATTCTGTCTCTGTCTTCGCAGGGACGGCGCCCATGAAACCCTACAGCATGGATATCACCGAAGGCCGATACTACTTGGGCGACCCAATCATCCAGTTGCGCTTGCAGAATTTCGACCCCCACGAAGTACCTGATCTCACAAAGCGAAATCTCATCTCAACCTTGATGAATTTCGCTTGTTGGATCTCCGGGAAATGGTGCGCAGAGCGCAACATCCCAGCCGTCTACGACGGAACAATCTATCACCCCGAATACCCAAGACTAACGAACGAAAACATGTCCCAATACGGAGGAGAAGGATGGCTGCACTTCACAGCTCCCAAGGGAATCTCCTCATCGAGCCCCATCCCCCATATCCCCCTCGGCCTAGACGCCTACATCAAATCCACAAGCCCACTTCGCCGATACGTCGACCTCCTCGCCCACTACCAGATCGAAGCCGCGCTGCGCTTCGAGCACGAACACGGCCGTCCCCTAGACGCCTCGAAGGATACCTCCGTTCTCCCCTTCTCCAAGGACTACATCGACAAGTATATCTCCAGATCGCGCTGGAAACGCAACCGCATCAGGGCCTGCGACGCCGCCTCCAAGCAGTTCTGGGCATGCATGCTCCTCTTTCGCGCTTTCTACTTTGCTGAATGCGCGTTACCCGAGACCTTCCCATGCCTCCTTCACAAGCCATACACCTACACCTCAATGGCAGGCACCGAATTCGGCCAGGGATACGCGGGCGTCATCACGTCCCTAGGAGTCCGCTGCCAGGTCCTTACCCACAACGTGCCGGATGCCAATATCCTCAGCGTCGTGGAGGCTAAGATTACTTCGGTGGATTTGGCTCGCATGCTGGTCATCATGGAGGCCACGCGCGTGGTCAAGCATTTTGAGCGGGTTGGTGAGTGGCGTTAACTCTACTTCTTCTCGGGTGGGACAGCTGAAGGAATTGTATTTTATATAAATGGAAGCCTCGCCTCATTTGGATAACCCAAGGCTTCGGGTTTGTGTACAGTTATAGAACTGTGGTTTATATGTATGATATAGCGCTTTTGAACATGTAGGGAGCTTCAGAAGCTCCTCACCAAGAACATCTCCTACGCTGAGCATTTTGCATATCCAATCACCTTGCTAGGACCTTATGGCATTGAGTTATACTCGTGTTATGTACAGGCTTCTCTGCCAGAACTATATGCGCAGATTGATATACATCAGCAGCCCCTAAGCAGCATACGTACTCCCAATATCCCCCCACCGGACCCTCGAAAACGTCACCGCCGTATTGGGGTAGTTAGCCCGAATGAAAGCCGGATCTCCCTCGGTGCTACCGCACGGCCCGGCACCGTCACTATCAAGCCACTGCATCCACAACCCCGGATCATCCCAGAGACTAAACACAGGCACCATGCCCCTCCCCAGCGCCTCGCCCATACGCGCCAACCCACCCAGCGCCTCGAACGTGCTCGACGACGTGCAAAAGGCCTCCGTCATCGCGACGGCCCCGTTGCCGATGATCCTGCCGTCCTGCAGGTACAGCCGGCGGATCTGGGTTAGTGTGCCCGTCGCGGTGTTATCGGCCGTCACGAACTGCGTGATGACGGTGATTGGCTTGGAGGTGTCGACAGTGAGACCGTAGCCGTAGTAATCCCTTGCGCCGGACCCGTAGGGGTTATAGGTGCAGCCGTGGCCGTCGCAAACGGAGGAGCATTCCGCGCCGGTGCACGCGTACAGGCCGGTCGTGGCGCACGGGTGCGGCGAGAAGAGGGTGGCGCGGGAATTAGCCTCCCAGAGGTTCATCTCGGGGCAGCAGGCGCCTGCGGCGGCAGTGTTTGCCTCGCCGTTGATCCAGAGGGCCGCGAAGCACTGCGCGTCGCAGTAGCCTGTGCCGTACGCTGCGCCGGCGGGGTTGAGGGCGGAGCGGCCGCCGGAGGGGTCCATCTCGGATAGGTAGAGGGCGCCGTTCATGCCGCAGGGGAGCCTTGAGACGTCGACGTCGAAGGCGATTTCTTGGTTGAGGAGCTGCAGCTTGCTGTAGTTGGTGCCGTCTTCGGCGAGGAGGTACACGCGCGGCCTCAGGGTATGGATCTGGCCGTTTTGCTCCTGGAACTGGCGGAGCGTAACGGCGTCGGCTGAGGTCTGCACGCCGAAGCTGCTGTAGTCGGTGATGCCTTCGACTACGCAGTTCTGACTGCAGGTTACCTTGTCCGGGCAGAGAGACGGGTCAAGGGCGCTGCTGGTGGTGCATGATGTCTGGCTTCCGCTTTGGTGTATCCAGTGTGCTCCGATGTCAAGCACGACTGAGGTACTTTGTGCAACGCAGCCGGCCTGAGAACTGCATCTGTATGTCGTAAGCTGCGGATGATTCTCGGCGGTCGAACCGATCTGCTGTGCAGTCACAAGGGGAAGGAGTCCCAGCGCGGTGGCTACAAGTGTTCGAGCCATTGTTGCAATTGCAACAGCCGAGGATGACGTGCTCAGTCAGTGGACAAATCTTTGTCTGCTCATAGACACAGCTCTGAGCTTATATATTGGCGCTTCGAAGAAATATCTCACACCAGAAGGGTATGACCCACGGTTTGCTCTTCGGGCATATCACCTCTGAGTCCGGAATGTGCCTGGCCATGCTGCTGCGGGACAGAGATCCGAAATATGAGGATATTGCATCATTTGCATGCTACTCCGGTTATTTCATGGGGCCAACTCAGTATCGAGATCAGCATATAGACTGCACTCTGGAACGATGCAATGAGATCTTGCTCAATCAGAGGAGGATTTGCAGCGGACGTCCCTGGTATCCTTGCTCCCCACATTCATTGGGGAAAGGATCGGGGAAAGAGCGGAGTACGTTGAGCTGTTCCGGAAGTCGTAAGAGGTTTGTCATGAGAAAGATTCTGCCTGATTGATAGCCCTGGCTTCGAAGACGGTCTCCTGCCCAACTCAGCAGGCGTCTTCCGCCGACTGGCGACGATCCCGCTCAATAAGTAGAATACTCGTCGACCGGCGTGCTATGCAAATACTCTTTCCGATTGATTTGATATGCGCACTTTTCCTGTCAAGCAGCGCTCGATGTAGATATGGTATCTCATCAATTCCAGGTTTCACCTCTGGTTTCCAAGAGCGATGAATTTGAATATCCACCGAACTTCCTCTCCGTCATTGTAGCATCATAATGGTGTGTACAATCCTAGGTGACTCGGAACGATCTCTGTCACAATCGTGCCAACTGGGCCAATTGACCTTCGCACATGCGCTAATTTGCACATGGGCTAATTTACACATTTTGGTCGAGCAGCTTAGTATACAGGAATGGACGTACGATCTCGTGATTACAATCTGAAGACCTCCTTGATGAGTGTCTTCTTGTTTACTGCAAGTATCATAGTTAGTTTGTTGAGTAGCCACACGACGATGGCGAAATGACTCACCCTTCCCCATGGCATTCCTCGGAATCGGCCCGTCGAGGATCTTCATCTCTTGAGGCAACTTATAGTTCGCTAGCCGGTCTTTAAGGGCGCGCCGCATGTCCATAGGACCCCAGGGTTTGCCGCCGCGGCCTGTCTTGGCTGCTACTTCGGGGTTCAGGACGACTACTGCAGCGACCTTTTGACCCCATTGATCGGATGGCAGACCAACAACGGCGGCTTCAGCAATCTGAGGGCTAAACGAACAAGTTAGTCTGAATGTACGCGTGAGTGGAGCAGGTAAACGTACAGTGAGAGTAACTCCCTCTCGACTTCCAACGCGCTGACTTTCTCCCCACCCGTTTTGATGATATCGACGCTCAGGCGACCCTGGATGAAATACATTGGGCCACTGGCCCATTCACCGCTAGCCCCCGTGCCGGCGTTCTGGACTACTCGGCGGGTAGCAACGTCGCCGGTTTTGAACCACCTGCCTTTCCCGTCTTCGCTATCCACAAAGGCCTCATTTGTAGCCTTCTCATTGGCCCAGTATTCGCGGAAGATCGTCGGCCCACGAAGCTGGATTTCACCTTCACGCTCACGACCGTTGCCATCGAGCTCCTCCCCGGGCTTGATCACTTCGTTCGTGTCGGTGTCGACTAGCCTAGCCTCCACAGACGGTAGCGGCCAGCCGACACTTCCATCCACGCGGTCTGCGAAGTCAAGTCCGCAGCTGATGGCCATACCGACCTCGGTCATGCCAAAGCGCTCAAGGAGGACGTTCCCATTGCTGAGATCCTTCCAGGCTTGCTTGGTCGGCGTCGGGAGAGCCGCGGAGCCAGAAATGTTCAAGCGGAGATTCTCGGGCGAGATGCCCTTCCTCGCAGCTTCCTGAATTTCGGGACGTAGGCTGGGAAAGCTCGAGAGCAGACGATTGTAGATCGTCGGCACAGCTGTGAGGAATGTGATCTTACTCTTAGTCGTGCTATTTGGTAGAAATGGCGCTGCAAGCCTGTTCCACACGGCATCTGTATTGAACGGAAACATGAATTCAATGGAAGATCCGGCAAGTATAGGCGTCACAATCGCATTGACAGTTCCATGGATGTGATGCAGCGGAAGAAGATGAAGCAATCGATCTTCAGGAGAATATTCCCACGCCTCTAATAGCGAAGACGCTTGGGCGGTGAGTGCTGATTGGGGAATGAGCACGCCTTTCTGATTGACAGTCAGTCTAGAACTTCCTCCAGCCAGCAGAGTTTAAACGAAAGGTATCGGAAGGTCAATGCCTACCGGCCGGTTCGTAGTCCCAGAAGTATAAAGCATCATCCCTCCTAGCGATCTCTCCCCGTCGGCTTCCTCCAAAGAGACAGGGTGCGAGCTAGTCGCACCCACCTTGATCTTCTCCTTAATATCTAGTACCGGCTCAGTATTCAAACCGGCCTTGAGCAGGTCGTGCGCCTTATCCGCATACTTCTGAGTAGCGACCAACACCTTGGCCTGGGAGTTGTCGAGGATATACTTGAGTTCGCCGACAGGAAACGCAGGAGAAAGAGGGAGAGCAATCGCATTGCTTGCGAGGATGGAAAGGAGCGTTACTGCAGGTCAGGATCAGCCATCAAGCCAAGGTACGGGTAATCCACCCAGGACACTTGAACAAGATCCGCCGGGACAGTGTAGAGAAACAGTACCTACGTAGTCGTAGCTATTCTCCGCAAGGAATGCAACCCTCTCCCCAGAGAGCGAATCCTGCCTTCCACCGACAGACCCTAGCAGGCGTTCTTTCGCCTGCAGCACGTCCGCGACCAAGTTACCGTACGTGAAAGATCGCGAAGATGCGCTATGAACGACGGCGAGGCTTGAGGAGTCATGATCTTTGAGCGCACGGAAGAGAGGAAGATTCGGTAACGTTGACAACGAACGAAGGGACGCTCGCGTTGTCGCGTTCTGAACTCGGCTGTTAAAGGGCTTGCAAGCGAATGATGCTCGGACGGCCTGAAGAGCTGGAGAGCCACGAGGAAGCAATGACAGCAGGTTGCGTCCTTGCATGGCGGAATATTATTCTTGAGAGCGTCCCATGTAACTCCTCCTCTTGCAGTATTCAAACGAAGTGTAGGTAATTGCGAGATATCGATGCCCGAGACCAATTGCTGAGCGGTGGATTGATGTCATGAACGGAGATGCTCCGCTTCGGAGCTCTGCGGCGCAAACCCATCCACAATACGCTTTCCCCAAAACAGCATCCCGGCATCACAGGCCCAGACCCGAGCAGGCCATACAATTGATACCGAACAAGACCATCATCTTTTGCAAGAGACGCCTCTTCACCAACATCTTCACCTTACAGACTCCCTAACTAGGGTCACCGTCAATGCTCCCCCTCCGCAGCCGCCCAGGCCTGCTCCCCGCCCGCCTCTTCTCCCCACTCCGAAGCACCGTCTCCAGAATGTCATCCACCTCCACGACACCGATGGAGGATACAATCCGCGAAAAGGTACTGGCATAGCACAATCCCACTTTCTCGAAGATAAACAGCCAGCTAACGCAACTCGACAAGATAACAACCGCCTTCTCCCCCTCAACCCTCATAATCCGGAATGACTCGCACCTGCACGCGCACCACGCGCCGATGCAAGGCGTCACTTCGAAGGAGACGCATTTCCAGTATGTCTGCG
>JAABUG020036635.1:0-67277 GCA_011319215.2 Scortechinia acanthostroma
TTGCTGCCATTCAGCGATAAAGCAAGACAGGTTAGAACAGACAGTCTGCTGAGTAGGCAAGTCTCCTTTGCGCAAAGCAATAAACGCCTCTGAATACAGCTTCAAGATTTGAACGGGAGGATCAGGTTGTTCCCTCGTGAAATATCGATCGCCTGGTTCATTTTGAGAAAGCATCCATCTATATGCAGTCAGCAACTAAGCGCAACATTAAGTTGATAAATAGACAATTATTTGTACACTTTCCAAAACGCCACTGAATCGCCATATTTTTTATCGGTAGCCGGAGCCCTTTTCTTATGACTGATTTCGTTTGGTTTACTTTTTTGTTCTTCCTGGTACTCTGTTGTGAACCCTCTTAATTCAGCAAACTTGCGGAGCTCCTCCGCTTTTCTTCTCAGATCAAAATCATTTGGAAACGAGTCACGTGACATCATTGAAGGATAGAAGGGAAAAGCTGAGAGAAAATAGATCACAAAAAAAACTGCTTGTAGATAGGAAAGGAGACAATGGCTAAGCAGAGAGGAAGCCCTCATATTTAAGCTAGCGATAGAGGGGTTCTAGTCATTATAGAATCACTCTGTCACCCACCAGTCACCCATGCTCACCCATGCTCACCCATGCTGTTGGATAGAATCACTCAGCTCACCTTCACTCACCCACACTCACCCTATGGTTTAGCGTCTCTCACCCGTAAAGCAGCAGGCCCTCAAGGGCGCATATAACTTCCGACCACGTTGATAATACTGGCTTAAGTACGGCTGAGCGGACGGGAAGCCCTGTTTTCCACACCCTATGGTCGTATGTGCTTGTATCTTTTCGGATAAGGTTGATATAGCTCTCTACATCGTGCACATGTTATTATAAGCCCTAATGCCCTTGTCTCTGGCGGTATTCCATCAAAGCTTTGGGGTCAAGACAAATCAAAAGATCCAATGCACGCTTCCCCTACGAGCCATCTCTGCCTTACAAATATCGTGAATCTCCTTCCAGGCCTGAGCCTGAAGCCTCTTGCCCTGGTCGCTCGTAACCAGTTCGCGTAGGGGTGGTATGCGCAGGTATATAGCTGGTCCAAGGAATTTGATAGATCCACCGGGAGGATCGATAGGGGCTGGCTCAACCCTGCTTCAACGACCTGATTCAACGACACTCTTATATAAGTCTTAGCCATTACGCCGCCGTTCCAGGCAGGCGTCTTACGGATGACGGGGCCCTGTGCAGCCGGCAGCTAATGCAGGACCACCGTGTGTCCCGTGTCCGGAAGGCCCTGAATTCGGCTCCGATAGGTGGATTATTGGTGTTAGCCTATATAGGAGACGAGGTTGTTTGATGATGGCCAAGACACCGAGTCGGGGAGAGTGCATGTCGTGGCTGGAATCGTTGACTGTCTTCTGGACATGACAGCCCGCTGAGTTATTTCAGCGACCTTCTTGTTCTCTTCCTGGCTTGTTCCCCGTGGGATCAACTCCCATTTTTCGATAGTGACTTCTCTTTTTGTTTGGTTAACAGGACATGTGGAGTCCGCTGCTTGATTAACTGACTGTAATCAGGCTTGATAGGATGCCGGGCAAGCAATCTCTGGGTATGGCCTGAAAATAGCGAGGGCATTGGGCGGAGGTCGATGTGTCTTCCAGCTCGATAGGAACTATCTTGACTCCTATCTGCTGACACTGAGCGACGAAGTCCTCTTCACGTCCCTCTGATACCATGAACCTGCTAGAGCATGCTACATGTAAGTGCGATGGTCTCGCAAGATGATGAATGATGAAAACTCACCCTCCAGCATGGGCCGTCTCTAGGCGATGTCTTTGCATCAGCCAAGTAACAATCTGTGCAGCCTCTTGGAACTGCACCGCTGGCAGAGACTCCTTGCGAGTTATAGCCTTGCACTCAATGAGTGCATAGACTCTCTCTGACTCCTAGAAAATTCGCAGAGCTCTCTGTGCGAGCCTCAAGCTCATTAGAGCCAGCGTACCACAGGCATCGTCAGGCAGACTGCCTGGAACCAGTCAACTATGGCAAAATTAACAATTTCCTCGTCTGTTGTGGGTATGATGCTCCACGCATGAGAAGAATCAATGTGCAGAGGAAACAGAGGAGGTGAGATCATGGATGGTGGTGGTAAGTGATACTAAAAAATTCACCAGCCCTTGCCCTGAGCCCTGGCCCTAGTTACAGCTAACTACATGCAAATACTACCTGAGGCAGGTGTGACGTGCCTTAGGAACGGGCCGTTACCGGGTAGGGCTGCCTCGGCCACTACGGGACTACCTTAGTGGAGTGAGCAGCCATCCAACCGGGATAGTGAATATGAGAAGACAAGAGGAACATCATGCGATCATCTGCTCCATCAGTGGTCATAACTATAAGCAGGCCGGTCTTTCGTTAGAGAGTAGACCATAGCTAAACCTCAATAGCTCTCCAGCTGATGTCGAGTGTAAGTCTAATGATGCCTTTACATGAGCAAATAAGCAGTCCAGAAATTTCAGAATGGTTGCCGGCTAGGGGAATGCTTCTGTGACTTGTGGATCGTCCCTTTCCGGGATAATAAGTTTGATTATGGAATAGGTACCCCTACGGCACGATTGCTCGGCGCAGTCAGACAAGGCTCTAAGCTAGAGCAGTCAGTCAATGGCGAGAACAAGCTCCAAAAACCGATATGACCATTCGGAAAAAGGACTGGAGGCATGTTACCATGAACAATGCCAAATCGCAAAGATATCAAAAACTGAACATGTTACAGATATAAATTGATCAGACAGCCACCCAGGTAAGCAGATAGAACAAAAAGAAATAGCTCAAAAAGCCCACCGTAGTTTTTGCAGGAAACACGAGTACCTCCGAGAAACAAAACGCAGGAACTCAAGGAACACAACATTTGACAGGAACGCAGAAGACAGACAGCCACCCGAAATATAATGGACACTGAATAATCACAAAAGCCGCCAATACTCGTTGCTGCATAGGGAGAAACGCAGAAGAAAATATTGAAATGCGAAATTAACAGGTCGATGCAGCGCAATGCTAACCACTCAATGTCAATAGAGCACGCGTCAAAGAACGCTTTCATAGACACCCCCCAGGGCAGCACCAGAGCGTCAGAGGAGGCGAGTCATGAGAAGACATGCCAGCGCAGAGCAATATGAGACAAATTGTCGGGTCATGCAATCTTTCACAGTTACCGAATCTGCGCCTGAGAACGAAAAGCAGCGAGAAGAGGGATCATTAACATGACGATGCATCAAGGCAGAAAAGAAGTGGAAAACGAAACAGAAGGAAAAATCCATTAGTGGGTCGCCCCTATGGTTTATAAAACGGCGGTGATCGTAGAGAGACAGGCTTGATAAGTTGTAGAAGTCGAAGATTGTGAGATCACCGACTTTCACAGCAGAAGCAGCTGTCAAGAGAAAAGCCCCCGGCAGAAGACAGTCATGATCTTCAATGCCAATGTCTAATTCGTGCAATTCATAACACTCTTAATTCTCGTTTCCATCGACTCGTTTCAAGTCGCGATTGGTTCCTGGCATGTTGGTGGCCAAGACTCCTTATCCCACTCTCTTCAATTAATATCCTCGTTAACTCACTCTTGCTCGCTCTGATCGTGCGTCAATATCTTTTTCCGGCCCCAATTCAGCTCGTCTTCTTCGCCTTGGTAAATAGCTCAACCAGCGTGCCCGCCGATATCCGTTATTCCTGGGGTCCCGTCGTCTCGGGAGCAGCACCGAAAACGAGGCGACATGGAATATTTCCTGAATTTCGGAACGTACGGTTTTGGCCAATAATATCGCCCTCTTCTAGAGCAATTGAAGTTCGACGCAGGCCCAAGCGATAAAAGAAAGATCCGTCTATGCGCACCATGTGAAAACGATGTGACCAGCACAAAACCCTCCGCGTGAACAGACATCAAAGGGGTATCAATTTTACCCCGTCTATGCGAACCTTCGAACCTTGTCAACCAAACCCTCGAGAATTGAAGACCTACACGCCCGTAGGAATTATGTCT
Source organism: Scortechinia acanthostroma (assembly GCA_011319215.2). Lineage (NCBI taxonomy): Eukaryota > Fungi > Ascomycota > Sordariomycetes > Coronophorales > Scortechiniaceae > Scortechinia > Scortechinia acanthostroma. Next base: position 4,001 of record JAABUG020036635.1, read on the forward strand.
CGGTTCCGGATTGAGAGATTTTATTGATTGAGACCCCGACGGTTCAGCGCATTTAGCATATCGCTGTCGGTGCTGGAGCGACCCTGGCTGTCACCGGGATTCAACATATCGCGAACATTGAGACCACCTCGAGACGAACTGACCGAACCTCCAGGAGTTGAGGTTGGTGGAGGAGTCATCGCAGTTGGAGCGGTGTGCAGAGGAGGATACGGGGAGCTGTGCGGGGAAGCGGAGTGACGGCTATCGTACGGGTAGGCAGATTGCGGCGAGGGACGCCGATCATGCTGCGGAGGAGGGGGGTAGTAAGGACTGGGAACGGCGTGCGCCTGATAGGCAGGCGCTGATGTTGCTGGGGTCACCGGCGCAAGGTTGGTCGGGTCAGGATACTCGAAACCGGAACCAGAGCCGCGGCGGCCGGCAGGTCTCTGTAGAAGTGGCTTCGTGAGCCTTCAAGCTTCCAATGAATATGGGAGGTGCTTGCGACTTACGTGATCTGCGGGCGCCACGGATGCAAGGGGTGGCGGTGCGGTTCCGTATGGATGTTGGTACATTCCTTGAGGCGGCGGAAGGGTCGTATCGGCAGGGGGCTGAGGTTGCTGCTGAGGTGGCAAAGGCTGGCCGTGGGCTCCATAGAGCATCACTGGAGGACCAGGGCGGCCTTGATTTTGGGGGTTTCTCAGATGAGGATACGCAGCATGAGCCGGGACAAATGCCTGCGCCTGGGACGAAACCGGAGTGAACATGCACTCTTGGTTGAAACGGATACAGTTGCTGCAGCGGCCATCCTGAGAACTTTCAAAGCCCGAGCATCGAATCTGTCGGATTTAGAAAACGATTGTCAGCAAGGCTCTGTCGAGTGTAACCGCATAAGCCAGCAAATAATTCTTTTGGCAATGAACGCACCTTGCGCCTGCGGCAGTAACGACAAGCAATAGCGGTCCGCTGTCTAGGAGCTGCGGCTTGGTATACAACTTGAGGCTGCGGTTGAGGAGGTGGCTGAGCGTAAACATCCGGAGGGCGGTAGGCGCCAGGAGGAGGTGGGAGTCTGTAAGGGTCCTGAGCACCTTGCACATGAGGGTGGATGGTAGCCATGTGGGAGGTAGGCGGATACTGTGACGGGGGTGGTGGTGGATGCGGATACGCGTGGTCTGCGGATAAAGGAGGAGGATAAGACGCCGGAGGATACTGAAGCGGTCAGTTCGAAGATTAAGAAAGCGCCCTTGTCAAGCTCGGGTTGCTCAATGGAGTATATGTGAACAGGAAGGAGAAACGGCAACGCTCCTAGTGACAACTCGTCCGGCCAAGTATGTAGCTAAATAGAGTACCGAAAGCGACAGGGAAGGATAGACCGAAATATATAAAACTCACAGGGTATTGGGATGCAGGCGGATAGTGAGCTGGAGCTGGATTATCCTCAGGCTGAGTAGAGTTCCACTGGGGAGGCGGTGGATACTGTCCCTGTCGATTAGGGTCGCCGAATTCGTGGGGGTTGGTGGACATTTGTAGGCGAGGACAAGACAAGGCTGCTTAAGAGAACGGGAAAAAGGACGGGGGAAGGGCTGAGAATAAGAGGCGAATGCAGGATGATGTGAGTCGCAAGTCACGCCCGAAGCTGTTGTTTGGTCAGCTTGTCAAGGAAAGACAGGGCAGGGGTCTGACGGTGTGTGCGTGTGCCCGGTCGTACGTATGAGCGAGTATGTATCCGTAAAATATATGTATGCAGCCCGTATGTATGTGTATCTGTATGTACGTATGTCTGTCTTTGCGTGTGTTGATTCGTAATCGTGTAAGATGACCAGGATAAATGAGGGGAGGAGGAAAAAGGCGTGTAAAAAAAAAAAGAAAAGAAATGCGGAGGCCAAGTTCTGGTCACAGTACACGCTCGTTACGACCAAATCAGAAGAGTTCCAGTTTCCGTCGGGTGATTTGCAAAGCTAGCATAGCCTCGTGGTCACGCTGAAGCCGGAAAGGCGAATGAGCGAAGGAAACCAATTTGTCAAGGAAAGAGCTGAAGAGAGGGAGGAAGCGACGGAAATTCTTGGCGGGGGAGGAGATGCCCTCTGTGCAATTCGAGAACTGGGGGCAAGTATAGATAGACCAGATGACTGAATGGTGAAAGAAGAGGAGCGAAAGGAGGAAGTAAGAAGAAAAAAATAAAAGATAGAAAAGATAGAAGAGGACTGAGAATGAGACGAAGAGCCTCGGGGGATTTTAGCTATGACGTGAGCGTTTGACGGTTCCAATGATAGGTACTACTCATGGAGGGCAAGGAACTGTGGTACACCGTAGGGAGTCTAGATACAAAAAATATGGTACGGATGGGGACGTTAAGGCGCTGTTTGTTGGATGAAAAGAATAATAATAATAATAATTTAATTCATGGTGATAGTGGAGAGGGAAATGGAGAGGGAAAATAAAAAGCAAAATGAATAAAAAATAAGGTCAAAATAAAATAATAAATCCTGAATAATAATTTTTAGTAGTTGTACTGTCGCGAGTATGTACTGTAATTTATTACATATAAATCAGTGTGGGGACCACATGCATAAGCAGCCGAAATAAAGGGGGATGAAGCAGGGAAGGAGCAAGGAATAATAATACAACAGTAAAAAGTGAGCAAGAGAGACGACGGATTTAATTGAAAGGAATGAGGATAGACAGGAAGAATCGTTGACCAACTGCAGGAAGTACTTGGCACTCCGTAGTTGCTGGAAAAAGGCGAACAGGAAGCAGTTAGGAGCCCGAGGCTGGCAGTAGCGCGATGCAAGTGTCGGTATAAAACTGCAAAAGTAAAAGCACTAAAGCTACCTGCTTATGTGGAGGACAACCGGACAAGTCAGGTCAGTTCACCAATGGGGGCCAACAATGCCTTAAAAAGAGGAGAGAGAAAGGTAGAAGAAGCAGGCGAGGCTGAAGAACACACTGGTAAACCTTCAACTGCTCAACAAAAGCCATGAGGAGGAAGTCTGAACGAGGACTGATGATCACTCGATCTTCAAGGGCACCTGTAGATGGCAAGAGGTGGCGTATAACGGCCTGGAAGGTGCATAGCATTCAAGTGCGCCTTCTATTTCAAAAGTGCTAGCTAGACTATCTCTTCCTTATCTTGTCTCGGGATCCTTTACCAGCTCCATTCTTTAACAGTAATCGTGATGATGCTATTGAGCCGCCTACAGCGTTGCGGCGCGTCATCCGAGCTAAGCGACTTGGCCCTGTAATCCGAATGATATCCTCATTTTTCAGAGGAACTAGAAATATGAATATCTGGATCGCCCACTGATCGGTCCGTCCGGAAGGCAAAAAAATGAAAAAAAAGCCGGGTCAACCGTTTGAGCACGTCAAGCAAAACACGTGAGGAAATCCAGGATGGCTACGGCCGAGCGGAAAGCGGAAGGGCAGGAACATTCGAAGATGGAGATCTGTGAAGGTGTGACTAGGTAGAAAACTGCATGTAATCCTGATTAAAAATGGGCCTCCTAAAGGATTCTGCTTTAGATTAGTGAGCTGTGCTGCAATATTATTAATGAAGCTGTGTGGAAGCTCCAGGCACGCCAAGGACTTGGAACTAGACCACCAGCGTGCAGCTGACATACGCCCTCAACCAAAAGATGCGAGTACTAATTTCTTCCGCCCAGTAAGATATAAACCACGAGCAAGCGAAGATGAAGGGATCACGCATTGATTGGAAGGGCTTTATAAATGTTGTGGATAGTTGCCTCGAATCCTTTGCGATAATAATAATAGTAGTGTGGAGTACGTAGTACCTCTTTAATGGAATCGAAGTAGGCCGAAAATCGACAAAGCACAGTTGTGGGCTTACGAGACTTGAGATTGTCGATACCACTAACTCCGTAGGGGAGTAGGGAAAACCCAATGAAAGACGGACGGTGCGGTGCGCAAGACAGGGTGGGCCGTCCGAATCACGGCGCCAGTGACCCATAGACATGGATGGGGACTCTCCCAAGACGCAGCTAGAGCCCGCATGGTTCCATGGGGATCAGCTGAATTGCTGTAAGCTTCGGGTTGGGCGTTTGGCAGTCCCGCCAGCCACTCAGGTAGCGAGTTTGGCACAGGCTCGAGCCTGAAGAGGGGCAGCCCGGCAAACATAAAGTTTGACCTGGGGAGTTGGGAACTTGGCAAACCAGACTAAACTGGCCTAGTGCAGGACTCCAGTGGTACTACCGTAAGTACTAGGCTGGTAGGCTGGCCTGGCTAGGGGATACGCCGGGACGGGTAAAGGCGCCGTGACGGGACTCCACTGACCCGTTGCTTCGAGCCCTTTCCGTCTCTAAGTAGGTGGATTATTGCCACATACAGTAAATACTGTATGATGGTAATTTCGCTTGCACCCAGTATCTAGGTCTTTGGAACCATCAAGAAATTGTTCATGCGAAAGGATTCTTCAGCTGGTATTTCTACTACAACTATTAATTGTGATTACTACAGATATCTTCAGACTGATACTTGCTAATAATGACCCAGATGACCAATGGTCCATTGGTGCATGAACAGCACTAAATTCACGCGTGAGAACTAGCCCATTTTCAGTACCTGAGCCGATGCTCTGTGCTTTACAAAGTACGCAAGTACAAGTATGTACTTGTACCAGATTGGACATACCTGCAGTAGTCATCTGTACCTAGATACTAGAGTAAGTATGCGCATTCCATTCTGATTCAAAGTATAATGAGTCATTGTTAGGAGACTTTGTTGTAAGGTCCTCGAGGCTGTTATCACAAAGCTCATGACAATGAGCCCAGTAATCAATGGCTCAAAACTGAGATCGGGGAGGATGGCTATGGACTTCTGCATAAGATCATGAATCCAGTTGTAACTTGTAACATATTTAGCCCGCTGAATCCTGGCAGATGGGCAGGACGGCCCGTGAACGGGAGTAGGTCACAGAAGCCCTAGACTAGTCGAGGCGGTCGCAGTCGCGCACTTGAAGCAGAAATCCTATTATCATCTTCATCTAACAGTAGCGACAACCATCCGCTATACCTCGCTAGTCATAACTGAAGATAGACGTCAATAATTAAGCACAGTAAACTCGCACTCTCCGACCCATTATTCGCATCATTTGTAAGTTGCTCTACTAACACTGGTGATTTTCTACTGATAATAATGATTGGTCAGATGCGGTACACCTTGTAACTTACTTCATACATGACCAGGTAGTGACATATCTACCAAAGGTCCGGGAGCGGTCATGCATGGCGCATCTCAAGCCAGCGGTTCTGTAATGGCCTCAACGTCCCGCAGATTCCGTCCGTCCTCTACAGTCTGCAGGCTAGCACTGAGCCACTTCCTTCACGGAATACCGATCCATGGTTCCTGAAGCCTCCTCCTGCGAAACGCACTAGGAGAAGTGAACTGGAGACAGAAGAACGAATGGTTCTCGCAAGCCTCTTTCGCCTTTGACCAGCGGTCATCCGTCTGGTCCTTCGCACCATGCAGTCTTCCGGAAGCATGGGGCTCTGTACCGTGGTTGACCGGAGCTTAGTGTACCAGATTTCAGATGAATCTTCCTCTTCTTTCGGGGATTAATATTTTTTCTCTCATTACTCCGACTTCACCGAGGAATTCATGACCCGCCAAAAAAGAAGAGAAAAGAAAAGAAAATTCTTCCTCCTGCCCTTGTGGTTCCTTGTTGTTTTCGAATCGCGACAGTAGCTCACCCTTGCTCGCAGCTAGTCTATTGGGCATGCGAAAGTTCGGACTGTTTTACACGGGGAGCCTAGTCTTTACAATACATGATCCTGAAGACTTCTTTATCCTGCAATCGACATCTCGTTATGATTTGCCGCATTAGGAAGTTGTCATTGAACAGTCAATATGTCCCTTTACCGCATGGCCGACTGGATAGAGGTATAAAACATAGGCCGATGCCGGCGTATGAAGTTTGAGACAAGTCCGGAATTTTCACAATGCTCGCGAAAGTATAGAGGCTCCGTCTAGAACGCGAGGCAGAATACATCGGTGGGCAATCAGTTTCGTTCTTGGAGTCGCTGTTACCTATCTATATAGGTACCTATCGAGGACATCGACATAGTGCCAATATAGGAAAGGTATTGTGTAACACGATCGATTTCTTCAGCCCAGCTTCCAGAACTCTTCCCCGTCTCTCATGCATGGGATTCGATCCTCGTCTCGCCTCATCGATCGGATCAATGTGGCCGTGAAGAATCCTCGATCCGATCAGTTGCAGGAAAGTCAGAAACACAAGCATACTATGGCTTTTGGCCTGCATCTTATTCCAATGCGACTTAGGCTACATATGCACCGTCTAGTCCGTATCTAGAAAATGGACTCGACAGAGTTATCTCCACATTCCAGAATCCGGTCAAGGGAAGGGTCGATCCCTTGCCTGCATCCGGCAGTTTTCGCCAACGTTCGGCCGAGCAAGCCTCATGTAGGCATATTCAAGGTGCTTTCCTCTAGAGGTACATTCCGAAGAAGCACAGGCACATGGAAAGGAATGAAGATCGCCTATGTAGCACTTCATCTCTCACACATTCTGGAACATCCTACGTACTTGGTTAGCATACTACGAGGATTCCTTCCCGGTATTTGCTCATTCCCAGATGGAGGCTCGTGAGCCTCTTGTCGTACTTCTGCTCAATTGCTCAAAAGGACGTTGCAAGGCGGGGATAGTGGACAGCAACTCCTTACTGGCAAGTTCTAGACCTGTTGACATGAACGTTCAAGCCTGCTGCTGAGTGCTGCCTGATTAATATTCCTGTCTGATTGAACCATCAGTCAATGATACATCGACAATCAACATATTGATATTGCCCTTCATGAAAACAAACGACAACAATCATCAGGCTTCTAGAACACAAAAAGAAAACTCAACCCATCAGCCCCACAAATCTGTCCTTAGAGAGCCTGAAACAGGAAGCTGGTCAACGTGAAAGTAGGGTACTTCGTACGGAGTACCTGTCGTACTCTTACCAAAAAAAGAAGAAAACAATGTAAGGTAAGGACGGTATTGGGTGGCCTTTGCGCGGTTTGGGTTAGACCCAGAAGGAAAAGGAGCGCTCCGAACCGCTGCCTCTATCGCATCAACCAATGATGGGCTTCCCAGAATTCCTAGTCCTCGTTCCGGCAGTGCTCGGTTCCGACGATGCAAACGCCAACTGCACAGTGGGCAGGAGAGTGGTACACATCATAAGTACTGCTGGATGCATGCTGCATGCATGAATTGCAAAATTCTCGTCTGTTAGGTCAGCAGACTCATTTTTGACTCTTCTATGGATGAGGACTTCTGCTAAATAAGTACAGAAAAAGCTGTTTTGTAATTTTGGGACAAGATACTGTGTAAGTTACAGTGATGATGAGGCGGTGAGTGTTATTCTTATTCATGGTGGGGTTAATCTATTGAGCTGCATCATCAGAAGGGAGACCTCGGACAACCTAAGAGTAAGACTTCAAGTTCAGCTCAAGGACTGTCAAAGTATCCACTTTTGTATCGCAGTGCATACCCCATAAATGATGAATTGTCACAACAGGTTAACCCTGCTTACAGGGTGTTCGAGACATATGCGCAGGAGAATCGGTGATTCGCTCATTGCACAGCCAGGAATTGCAACCGTCCACCAATGGTCAAGCTTTCTTTCTCAACTGTGCCGTCTGACAACATATCAAGAGGCACTTTGGCAATCTGATTGGCCCCGTAGGGAAACACGGGCCTGATCTAAGAAAACAGAAACGAGAGATGACAGCCAACTATATGGCGTATCGACCATCCGAGCTTAAGGAGGGTTCCCGGTGTGGAGCGCTCTAAGTTTCCCAGTGCTACAGCCTTGGGACCACGCCAGTGCAATATTTTGGACTTTTTACTAGGACCGATCGGTGGCACTTGCAAGGTAACCTGCATTAGCGTGGCTCGGGCGAGGTTTCTATTATTGTGGGTGGAAATAAATCGCCACCCGCACACACCAATCGCACATGCTTGGAGTCTGAAATGTGTTGGCTTGCGGGTTCGAAAACCGCAAGTCAATAAAATCCTTGCTTGGAGATATTCATGCTGACGAGACGGACTTACTTACTTGCAATTATGATGATATCGATGGCTATGACCATGGCTGTCCAGGAGGGTACGAGAAGACAGGCGAAATTATAGGCCTAGGGGCCCGATGGCCAAATACACGACGAACCGAACAAGAGAAGAGAAAGCGACCACCTTAGCTGTTATTCTGTCAAGTCTGGAACAGCCCGTTGAGCCAACCGAGCGGATGCTTGTGCCTTGATTCTGGACTCATCACTGTTCGAAAGTCACTGCAGGCATCTGCAACTATATCACAATTACTATCTAAATCTGCAAACCGTTCTGCGTCTCCTCCCTGTTTGGATGATTCATAATGAACTGTTTCCCCAAACCGGAAGAGGTACTTATGATGCTTACAAAGCCAATCAGGATGTCTGCAAACTTGTCAAGCAGAGGTACACGTGCACACCGACGTAGTAGATAAGGGATGGATCGTGTGACTCGGAATATATTAAGGTCCTAGCATGGTATCAATCGTGCGGGTTCACTTCGACCATTCTTGACTATCTGTCTCACCTTGATGGGTTCCATTTACCGCTTCCCGGCCCCTTCGTGTGACACTGAAACACACGACGCCCCCTTGAGGCGTTGGGAGGATACCGCGTCAACAGGAAAAGTGCAAACCAGGGCGAGAGTAGAGGAAGCAGGGAAAATGCAGCTGAATCCATGTGATATTGACAAGCGCCGCCAATTCAGCAGGAATTTACGGTCGCAAACAGACGCTTCGGAGGAGTTAGTTACGGTGTAGAGTGTCGAAGAATGTGACAGGGATGCATGTGCCATTGTGTTACCTCCAAGGCGTTGGGCACCATCCTATCACTCGACATCGCTAATCATCTCCTGGAAATGTCCATGACGGGCCGCCCCGACTTCCCGCTGATCTTATGCACGAAGTGTAAGGTAGCGTGTGGGATGCTTTTAGAACCCGACATCATCCTTTTCCATGGCAGTGCGCCTCGGCGGTGACAGTTGCCTTGGTAAGCAGGCCTCTCTCTATTTTTCCTTCGCGTAGGTCGGTTATCTTCAATCAAGGGTTTGTCGCTATTGCTCTGTTTTGAGCCATGGCATATCACCTCTTGGAGCTCTACTTCGCCATCCGTCCATCTCTTTCCTTAATTTCGACCATCCTACAACGCATCAAATCATCACTAGTGTCAAAACGCAAGTGACAATGATGCAGAGAAATCCTTCCTAATGTGGGAATCTAAAGAGAAGGTCTATCCTCTGACACTCTTCGTCCAGCCGTCAATGACAGACGCAACCCACCGGACTCTCAGACCTCCAAAATAAATGAATTGAGATCGTTACGACTGATGTCTTACACAGACGAAGGCCACAGCCAGCCTCACTTTGCCTAGTGATTAGTATCACCGCATATAGGTCCTTGACAGCCATGAATAAGCCGACGCTTAATTTAGTGTCGGGTCCTCGATGTGTCTCGTACCGTATCGGATATACGGTAATAAAATATTGGTAATACAATAACAGTAAGTTACACAGTGTTTTTTGTCTTTCTCTTTTCCTTCCCGCTTTTCCTTAAGCTGATAGGCTTATTCCCTTTGTCCCTATTTGTTGCCACGTTTTTTTTTTTGAACCCGATCGGCGCGGTGCATTGCCGTCCGCGTCTTTCCGTTGCCGCCAAAACCCACCGTCAGCTGGTGGGCTACACATTGGGCTGTCCTTGTCCCTTTCCAGGCCTCCAGGCTCCAGCTCTGTGTGGTCAGTGGTCAGGAGTCACTACGGAGTAGTCACTCGGCACTCCGTCTCTTGGTCGCCGGAGACTCCAGGATGCGGACTCCACCCTCACTAACGGCCGCTTGTCCAGTGACCGAGTCGCGTTGACTAGTGACTCCAGCAAGATCTTACAGTTCCATGGTTCCTTATCGTCTTAGGCGCAAGGTTCGGGGTTCACTATCCCGTCCGCAGCCCAACCAAGTCAACCAATTTCCCAGTCCGCATTGCGAACTTGCCAGCCAGCGAAGAATCACTAGTTTAGTAAGAGTAGGACACAGAATCCTGCAAACAGACCACTGAGCCGGTTTCAATTGCTCACTTTTGAGGCCAACAGGCTTATAGCGAGTTCATTGGTCAGTAACTGTACCCACCGGACCAGCCTTCTTTGCGATCGACGGGAAGCCCGCATACGAATTCAGTCACGTGACGCATACAACCCAATCATGGTCGGGCACTCGCCCGGGTTCCTAGCTGGACTCGATGATGTTTTCCTGTTGTGGCTTGTCTGCGCGCTTAAAAGCGTGCTTTGGATGGTTAGACAGAGTCTAGCAGCAGTGACAGGCATCCCACCCACTTTTGGTGGAAAGGCAAAGATTCAAGTCTTCCTGATTGCCTATGTCCGTGCTTACTGCTTATCCGAGTGCAGCACCGCATTTTGTGCGCACTTGCATAAACAAGTGTGATCTTCCTGATGACGTGGCAGAACAAGAAGCAAGCGAGGCAGGATTATCTTATGCGTCTTGGTTGACTTGCTCATTCCACCAGTCTCAGGTTACGATCCAGAACGCACTGTCAGATGTGTCCTTATTTCTCGAGTCTCCCATATGGACCAGCTTGGAGTGCCAGTCTCTGGTATTATCCGTTAAGCGTGCTTTGGGCATCGCAGCTCTTCAGCCTGACGTACTGCCTTAATGTCGTCTGCATCGCGTGACAGCTGGAGAGGTTAAACTCAGAACAGTGAATTCCGCTGACTACCTGACTGCGCAGAGTTGACTCACTTGACTCGTCAGACAGGCCTTTGATCCCTTTCGGCGAACTCGACGAAGCGGAAAAGAGCGGCGTTCCAACGACAGAACGCTCAGACCTGGTAAACACTTGGGTCAGGTCAGCATCACAGCCACTCAGCGAAGCGTTCTCCCCCTGTACAAATGTGTCTTGATTTGATCATAAAGTCATCTTCCAAGAAGGGAAGTACACTGACTGTGATCGGTACTTCAGTCGGGAAAAAGAGACCGAGAATCAAGATTAGGTCATCGGATCATCTATACGCCAAGGTGTCCACCGGAGATCATCCCTCAGCCTTAGCAATTTGGGCAGCAACAGCCACGGAGATCAGTATCATTTTCCTCCGTCAAGCACACTCCAAGATCTCGATTTCCTTACTGAGGTTAGGGCTACGGATAGCTGGCGTGCGTTCACTGTACTCGAGAGGGACGCTAGATGACAGGCCTACAGCGTACACGGCAGCTGCTGATCTATGATCTATCACATTATTGCCCACATTTCTCGGATAGAGTTAGCCGTGATCACCGGCAGGTGCGCTGTTCATGCAAGGAGAGATGACCATAGGGTCCAAACAAGGTTCTTCTACGACGAGGCCTTGGAAGCGACTATGCCTTGTTGCCTTGGGCAGCAGGGACGCGACTGGTAGACGAAAGACATGCACACTCACCTTTCACATGCCTCTCTATAATCCTGACTTGACTTAATCCTCGGCGATTTGCTAGAGGGTACCTCTCGCTGAGTCTCCTACAATTGTCTCGATGACAGTTCTCAAGGCATTTCCAATAATCCAGACAAGTCTACGGAGTAGTAGACTGATTATCAACTAGTTCACATTAATAAAGTCTATGCGTATCATTGCCTCCCCCTTCCGAGATGATAAGCATACTCGTACAAAGTCAAATTCATAGGGCAGATATACTTCGCAAGCGCAGTTTACGTCTCACACTTGGGATGCATATGTTCATTTCAAATGCGAGCTGCTTCCACTATATTTCCCCTTGAATTAGTAATGAGTAAACGATAGCGGGGGACATGTCATTCGTGATGCTACCGCGAGGTTCCTTTACAGATAATATATCACCTCTTCCGCTTATGTATCCGTAGAATGAGATCCATTAAACATCGCGTATACAGCGCAAATAAAGGGGTTATCTGATATCTTATCCCTTTGTCGTTATTGATATCCGTGGTTGTAATTGTCCACCCCCCAACTTCCTTTCTGTTCACATATGAAGGCTAGTGAAATTGGTGTGCAGCACAAACTCTGATATCTACCATTGTAGGGGTCTCTATGGACCTACTCAGCAGTATTCAGAGCTTCGTAGAAGCTACAAATATCGATTAACCGCAAGTAGACATTGCTAACTCGCCTCTTGCCGAGGACTCGCCATCAGCATCCGGATAGCTCAGCCTGCTCAGGACACTTCCAGGCACACTGTCCAGTGTCCACATGTCTAGTGCCCCCGCCTCGACGCTTAAACCTTCACTTTTTACGATTACTTGACCGCGCAAGATGAGACATGAGCCTCGACTCGAGGGGGAAGATGATCGTCTTTTGTCCGAATTGAGAAACCGGACGAGGATCGATAGACGCATCTATCGAACGGAAAGTTTCGCTAGGAGCTTGAGCGAGTCAATCACAATCAATCCATCCATTCAGTACTATGGTCTATAGGATACAAGGAATCCAGGTGGATAAAGATAATGTGGGGAATGCAGAAGGAGCACTGCAGTCTGCAGCCCTCCTCTTTGAGGGTGGTCACAGTCTCCGGGCTATTTGCCTTTCGCAGAGTTAGCTGACTTGGGTTAACTGGTCTCAGGCACCAGAAACGCAAATGCAAAGAGATTTGGCTTTGAAGATGACACCATGGCTCGTACCAGACATTATGTCTCTCAAATTCGGGCACTGATGCAGACATCGGTACTCGTACGTCCATGGAAAAAGTACCAGAGATGGTAAGCGACATCGACGAATTCGCACGCGTGCAGAAGTGGATAACTCCCATTGACGCGAACTGGGCAGAACCGTGGAGCTAACGGCACGTCCGACGGGCCGGGCAGCGGCGCGCGGACAGCAGGCAATAACATGCAAGTCACTGAAGTCAGCGATATGTGGACGGTGGCGAGTCCACTGTTCATGGATTTGACCCAAGCACAGTTCTTACTGGAAGACCAAGACTGGCGGTCAGTGACATAGACAGAGACGGGAATGCATGCCAGCCTGTCAGTCCAGGGATTCGAATCCACGGTAATGCAGCGTCGATGGAAAAAGCGTTTAGACTCTTACGACGAACCCACCCAACCAGGAGAAGGTTGATATGGTTGTGTGTGGGTGCCAGGCCAACAGGCAGTTCAGCGCCAGGAATCAGTGACGGAAGATATAGGCCGAGGGGTGACAATGTTACAAAAATGATGCTTTGGTCCTGCCACAACTAGGGAGTGTTCAAAAAGAACTTCGTGTTTGTACGTCAAAGCAAAAACTACACCGCAAGATCGACAAGGCCATGGCAAAACGAGCCTGGGACCACCAGGGTGGGAGTCGGACTGCAACGAAATCTTATGCGGAGTCGGCCTCAGAGCCTGTGTCCTGGTCCGCTGGATCAGGCATTACGACGCTGTTCAAGTACGTAACCTGTGAAATGATACCTTTGTCAGTAAAACAGCGCTCATGAAAGAACTTCGGGGACCATCTTTGAATGTTCTCAGATGATAGCATCAAGCATGACTGTACTAGACAGTGGGGACTCTCAGATGCTACACCGCTGAAGTGGCTGGGGAGGACATGACGAAGAGGGGAACCATCCGAACCAGAGCCAGACAAGGGCCGTGTATCTGATACGGAATGGCAAGATCCAATAGATGGAGACGCGGACGGGCGGGAAGAAAACCCAAATGAGGCTGCGCAACAAGGGTGGCTAGCATGGCTTACAAAGGGTTCCATAACACCAATGATGGCGGCAATTCTCTCTTGCACATTCGAGGCCATGAATTCCGAGTCGAAGAGGGGCTTTCCAATGGTGAAGCTGCGTAGACGGAGCAATTCGATGTTTTCATTGTCGCCCTCATATCCCTAGACAGGAACCAAGTTTGTCAGCACTCAGTACTAGATACAGACCGTGTAAATGAAATTGGGACGCGGCAAGGACCCGCCAGTAGGCAGATGCTGAACCATGGAAACAGATGAGACGGTGCAGAAAACTCTTCGACACCAAAGCAATTCCGGTGGGACAACTAAGGCATTTCCCGCGCTGGTCCCAGGAACCAAGTTTCAGGAGTCCAGGATTATGAGCAGAAGAGAATATTGACTCAGGCTCCCAGGCTCCCAACTCGCGATGTTTGGGGTGAGCCCCAATACGGGTAGCTCCGGCTACCCGAGCGCGGCTGCGCTTCTTGCTATCAACAACCTCGACACTCACAAAGCAGTGAAGACAACTGCCTGTCAATGATGAAATATTTAGCTGCTTCTCTTCTGAGATGACAGCCCAAAGCATTGTTCGATTGGCCAGCAGGTGTCTTTCGAACCAGCAGAACTTGTCACCCTTGATCGGGCCGTGACTAACCAGCAGTAGCACTGCGTCCAGGAGTCACTCTGAAATGAAAGCCTCCGAACTTGCCACCTTAACTTGCATCTAATTTGCGCATCTGATACAGTACTGCTCGAAAGAATTCGATGGGAACGCTTTGCGCCCGTGACAGTGGTGGTTGATGAGGGCCAGATGATGGGATGAAACATTGAGAAAGAGCCGTACCTACCTTGGGCTTTGTTTTGAGCGCGCTTTCTTTGTTTTGACTAACAAAAGCTTGAACAGCCTTCTTTTCGTCGTCAGGAATCCCATTGAAGAACTCGCGGCGCATGTCCGGACTTCGCAGCACGGTCTTCAAACGATGCGAATTACGGTCGATATCCTCTCGAAGAAGTGCTAGCTTATCAGCTTCTGGGTGCCAGAGTCCCGAGCCTGTGAATGACACCATCTTTGTGAGCTTGAAACGTCATGGCCTAGAGACAATGGGGGGAAAAGGACGCGATTCTGGAAGTATGGGTGCCACCAGTTCTCGAAGGAGCCGTAGTCGCCGACGAAGCCTCATGACATGGTGCAGCCAGAAAGGTCGCCGGGAGTCAAGTCGCAATGAGAGTAAACTGGTACAGGACACTGTGGAAGTGGGATCCGCTCTGAGCGGGCAGGGGCCGATGAGTTTTAGAAAATGACTCACCGACAAAGCAAGATCCGGGCTGCAGATGCACATAATAAGCAGCATAGGGGCCTTTTCTGCCGGTGCGGGACCTTATGAAAGATGTCCAGTCAATGAATCGTTTGGACAAACCCCGGAATGAACCTACCATGCAGCTGAAAAGTGTGTCTAGTCATAGCAATCGTTAACCCACCAACGATCTTGAAGATTGAACGGCGAGACGCAGCACGTTGACAGGTCATGCTTGAGTATCATACATACCTTGTATGGAGTGGGGTCTTTGCTGAATCGAATGTCTCTATGAATACGAAATACCTGGCAGGACACCGAAGTCAATGCATCTGCTTCGTTCCATTCGTCGTTTCTTTCCCATTCCAGGGTTTCATGACGACAAAGAGGTTTGAAAAGTGACACTTACGATATCCTTCGCAGGTAGCTCGGGGATGGTGTTATCCACCTCTGATATTTTTTCTGAGAGACTTTCGACGAAGGTCTCCCAGTCTTTCTTCGAAGCACGAAAATCCGCGTCATGTGCTGCCCAGATGATTGTTGGTTAGACAGGTTTTAAAATCAGGAATATACATTCTGGTTGTCAATACCTTTGAGCCACTGTCTGTCGTTATGTTTCGCCAAATCTTGCAGGAAAAGCAGGGTGTTTGGATGCAATGTATGGTCCTGATAGGGAGTATTTCCGGGATCTCTGGCTTTAGGTTTCTTGATGAAGACTTCTTTCCCAGGCCCCAAACCAGTGCTGACACCCTCCCTCCATAGTTCTTTGTCCTTTAGCGAAGCCGCTATCTCCTCACTAGGATAGTCTTCTTCCTCATTCTTTCCTCTTCTCGCACCGCTTTTCACTGGTGCCTTTCGACCTCCACTAGGGTTAGCCTTCTTTGTTGATCTCTTCGTTCTTTCATCATCTGTCGATAGCGCCTCCGGTCCCTCAGACTCCGGTTCAGTCGACGGGGAGGATAAGTTTGTATCTTCGTAGACCGAACCTGAGTCTTCTTCCGCCTCTGATGCATGACTAGATTCCGAGTCCGATTGCTCATTACCCTCGTCAAAATATTTGCTCTTTCTGGCGGTAGATCTGACGGCCTTCTTGGTGGTTGTGCTGTTTTGCCTTTGTCTTTTCGGATCTGTCTTTGAGGCTGTGGAGATTCTGTCAGACGCGCGCCTTTTTGGAGGCGGCGCTGGAGCTGCCGCAGACGCGGGAACGGCCCGAGACGATCGGCGAGGCATTGAATCTGAAAGATGGAAAGAGGATAATGATAAGAAATTGCGTGGGAGTACCGTTTTTCTGTCAAAATAAGCTATTACCGGAGACGAGTCTCTGATGATATGTACGAGGCTTACGCAGGATAAAGAGGAGCCGAGCGGTAGCAGGAATGTGTGGGTAAGCGATAGATAGTCTTATGACATTTAAGAGATCGTCCCGCGGTTGGCTTCGCAAGTGTCTGACCGGACAGGCGGGCTACGCAAGATTTAGTTAGCGATTGATTGACTTTGAGACGATTCAAGCGGATGACGGGACAAACCAGGAGGCTGGTAACTTATGGGGCGCTTTTCGCGTGGAAAAAGGCGGAAGGGTCCTTTGTTCCCGTCCCACTAAACTTAGCGCGCGCGCTCGCTTGATAGACGACAGTCGCCGGCGAAAAGCTTTGGCAATGCTGTGAGTCGGGCAAGCCATCCCGCGTTCTATAAATTCCGAGCTTCTTTTGTAACTGCGAAAGGCCTATTATATTGTTAGAGAAATGGAAAGACTCTGACCATTCTGCAAACAGACAATCCAAATTTCAGTGATTCAACGCAGATAAAAGGTGTCATAGCGAAGAGGCGAGTCATGAGCAATCCGGAGGTGTGCACGATTCCAGAGGTCTTTGAATCTCGAAAGCGCAAGATTCTTGCGGAACTGTCTACCCCAGAGACAGAGTATACCGATCTTTCACCCAAAGGATCGGTGGATGAGGGCATTCGCGACTTAATCCAAGATATCAATGCTCTCCCTGGTCTGGTGACCACCAGTAGTTGTGCTGGACGAATCAGCGTCTTCTTGGAGGGGAGAAAAAAGCAAAATGACCACCGGCAGGAGCAGCGGCAGTTCGCGCCCTCAGGAGGAAAAGGCGCAGGAAAGTGGCTATTTGTCTCGCACGATCCTTTGAAAGGCGACTGGACAGGCTGTGGCGGGGATAATTCCGATTTGACGCAAAGCAAAGATCATCCGAGAAGCCTGCATGAATTGTTTGGTATGGTTCCTGGAGATGGAAAGCCTCCGGGTCTGAAAGAAGGAGGTCACGCCCGCCGTCTGGTGCGCTTCCACTACGATCCTATGGTATGTTGACAGTTTGACTCTCAGTACAATGCTGGTCGACGTACCACATTTCTTTTCTGGCTCGACTTCCATGACAATCTTTTCAGACATTTTCAAGATGTCTATCACCGTGTTCAGTTTAGAGGCCGACACATCAGGAACCTTATACTAATACCGTCTCTCTCAACAGATCCTTCATATCATGGCAGCCACACTTCAACACGCTCATCCTGTATTGTCAGCTGCTGCAACTTCTGGATTTCGGGAGAGCGGATTACAGAGTCTCCGTTGCCTTGAAGGCGAGAATGGCCCAAGCCCTATTGTTGCCGTGCGCTCCGCGGGGCTGTCCCTCGAATCTGTCATCGGCTATTGCGAATTTTCCGATGACGAAGACGATACGAGCAGTAAGGAGCCCGTTATCCGCAGTCTCGTAACAGAAGAATATCTTCAGATGCTGGTCGCCATCTCAAACGAGAGGTTTTCAATAAATGCAGAGCGCAAGGAAAGGTTTCGCACAAGCCTGCTTAATCTTTACTCAGGGGAACAATCTATTGGCTCGAGGACAAGGCCAAAGGCTAAACCTGAGGGCTGGGAAGATCCTGCGGCGCGCAGAGAGAGAAAGAGGGCGGAAGGACTTATGAGGAAGAAGGTTCTCGAGGCTCAGGCTAAAACCGCCGACAACGAGACTACAGCGACCTACGAGATGGAATGGGGGACAGATCCAACGCAATTATGAGATCCCTAGATACATGGTCGAGAAAAAAGTCATCTAAATCAGAGATTCGCCATTGAAGAACAGATCATGGTTCCTCCAACACCGCCAATCATCCATATGAGCGAGATTAAAGAGGAATCAAGAGATGACAGATATTGGGTACCATTCAACCTCCCAAGGTTCCTCGAAACAAGCTGAGTTGGCACTGCATGATATCTCAATTGGTCTCAACTGTCTCAAATCGACTCCAATGCAGTGCATCAACCATGTCGCTCCTGGTGGATCCAATATCTTCCCAGCCGAGAATCTCTCAGTGGACAGGAGAAGATGAACAGTGCTAGCGTGAGGCAGGCACTCGTTGCCCTTCAAAGTGCGAAATCGATACAAAGCAGTTCTCAAACTGCTGGCGGCAATCTACAATGGAGCCAAAAGATAGCAAGACATTGTTTGCCGTCCAAGAATGAAAACAATCTGGAAGTTTGCGGTACCGGCCATCCCACGACTCTGACCCGCTGAGCCCTTAATGGTTGTTGCCTGCGGACGGAAGACAAGTGGGAGATGACAGGGTGTTCCGATGACCAGGAAACCTACCTCGCATGCCAGCCGAAGAATGCATATACGCACGGCGCCAGCCATCATCGCTACTCTCAGCAAAGGAGCTGCGGCTGCCAAGGTGAACGCTTGCACGGCGGGAAGGAGTCGCGAAGATGTCAGGCCTCGAAGATGTCCGAATATGGATTGGACTATTGTCACTTCCAGTTCCAGATGACACAAGGGTGTTGCCATGGGATTCGCGGCTGCTTGCGTTAGTGGAATCAGGTAGTAGGCCGGATTTCTGGTTGTTCTCCTGGTCGTTCTTCATCCAGCCTGTCAGGACGAGATGGCTGAGAATGCTCATTTCATGCGCAGAAGCATCTTCCCAGTTCGTGGTCTTCGCCATGTTCAAGGGCCATTCGAACCAGATACGACCGTAGGGGGACTCAAGGGGAATGTTTCCAGGGAAGTTATTCGGCAGCTTCATGTCGGTGCGATCATGGAGGGTACCTTTCGATATCAACTTGACATAATACTGAATGCTCATCTGTCAGTGTCTGCCAAACCAGGGCCTGAATGCAAAGCTTCGAGATGAGCTCAAGAAAGGAGGACATACCAGGAGTGTGCTCTCTTCAATCTTGGGCAGTTTGACGAGGGTATCGAAAGGGAACCATTTGCCCATATCTGGGAACTTCAAGACCTCTGTAGTGTCCTCCGAGTTGACACACAGCGTGTACTTCTGGCGCTCGTTGAAGGCAGGACAGTTCAATCCAGCATAAAGAAGTTCACGCAGCAGCCTTTGGTCGAGACCAACGGTGTTCGACCTCTTGACTCGCGCAACAAGAGACTGGATGTGCCGATTAACCAGCTCAAACAACTGATTGCGGTCATGGACGGTGTACAGCTTGGTAGCATACCACGGGAACTAAGCAGAGGAGTGTATGGTTAGCAGATTGTCTTTCTCATGTACGTCTTACGTACAATGGCAACAGACGAAAGTGGTTTACCTTGTAGAGTGTGCTGATGGTGGACTCGTAAGTGCGCTGAGGACACTTCGCACAGAATGGAGACTGACAATCTTGTTAGTGGCTCGAGCAGACAAGAGGACAAACACCGGCCTGAATCCAGTGAAGGTTACTTACACGATGAGGCATCTCTGCATGGCGAATGGCATTGACAATCTCCTCGCTGGTGAAAAAGCCCGAGAAGCCAGTAGAGAAAGGGTCATCATTGGGGACGGCGGTAGGCATAGCATCTTTCCAGATGATGCACTTGGCACGAGGGAACAGGTCCTTGAGCAGAGCGTCTTGGTTACTGAACTCGACGTCAACAGAGCGATTACCCAGACGAGGAGCGCGGCCAGTCTCATAGATTCGGTTGATGCGAGTAGCTGTCTCCTGGGCATCAGTCGCCGACTGGAACTCCGTATAGCACTCCATTGTCTTAGCAGTGGAACGTTCCATTATGATATGGATTGCACAGCCCTGTTGCGGAGTAATAAGGCGTGCCTGGCGACCTAGAAACTGAATGATTTCCTGACGGGTGACTGAGTAGGGAATCTTCCTTGCTTGTCAGCCGAAGGCTCGTGGACGTTACAACGATAAAAAGGGCTGTCATGCTTAGAGACATGTGAAGGCTTTGACTTACGTTCGAGATCTTTACCACTCCCCATTGCGCGGGCATTCTCTTGTGGACTTGGCTCCCAATCGGCATCTCAGTGGGAAGAGCCACAGTATCGAAACTCTTCTCACAGTCCGCAGCCTGAGCTATCTCACGATTCTCAGACTCATGCTCCAGGAGCTGGTGCAAAGAAGAGCGCCGAGGCCAGTAAGAACCAGCTGAGGCAAACCGCTTGGGAGGGCCTGCAAGCTGGAGCTGAGAGGCCGAGGCAGGCAGCTGAGCTTGCATCCCGTGAGGTTGTCCTATGATGCCAGGAAGAGCATGAGCCATACTCTGCATGCCATAGAAAGGAGAGTACGCGAAGCGGCCTTCTGGCTGGAAAGATTGGGACGAAACGGGATTGCCTGCAGCCATGTACTGTCCCTGCTGGGGGGTGAAGCCCGGCATGGCAGGAGCTCCGAACGGCGGCATGTTGTAGCTCTGATGATACGGCGGAGTGAAACCATATCCGGACTCATGTCCTGAGAACTGGTTGCTAGTACCTCTGCCCTCCATGATGAGAATGAGATGGTTAACAGCAAGAGGTTGAAAGAGAAGAGGACGAAAGAAGGTGCTCTCTCATGAGAAGAGACAAGATCTTATTGTCAAAAGCGTCGGGGCAGATGAGCACCATGGTGACAGAATGTTGGGATAAAAAACCCGCTTTAATTCCGGTATTCACTTATATTCACCATTGTAGCTGTATCCACAATAAAGTGTTTCCTGCAGCTACAGGAGTAGACAATGAGCTCTGAGAGGAGACAATACAACATCTGTGTGAGGCTTCGAAGGTGGGCTTAGATACTTATACTAGCTAGATAATGAGTTCTATATAAGACATCACTGAACTGAACGGAGAAAGAGATGTCCCGAAGGCAGTGCCAAGTTCAGGAACTATCATCCGAATCAGATATCGTAAGTGGAGGCTAGTCCTCAACGAGAGGGATGACAAGTGAATGGAGTGTCAGGTCTCGATGTCTGAAACATGGCATCCCTCATAATTCACTCGGAGTAGAGTCACGGCCCTGCGAGTACGGGAGTACGGTGAGACGAATATTTTGGGAGCTAGATGCTGGAGTATCCCTTAACGATGAGGTGGTTGACAAAGTGTGATATACCTCAGGAAGAAGTGACACTAGAGTGGACTTACAGAGAAATTTGCAGCTGTACTGGACAGTAGCGGTGGTTCGAGCGACAGACGCAAAGTGATGAGACCGTGATGTATCAATTGAGTCTTATGTATTGTTTTACTTAAGTAGAGGTGACCACGCAGTGAGTCAAGAGGATCCATGGTTCCATTGAATTACCGTAGATACATAGATGAATTGTAGAAGTGAGCAAGCTCACTGGAGCTTGATTTCATGAGGAATTTGAGGATCTAAGGAGGGAATGAAGCATTCAGCGGACTGCTCGAATGTTCCCCTTTAACAGCCTAGACCGCTTATACAGAGGGTTTTCTTTGGACTAAACAGAGGTCATGTATAATTCGAGGACAAATGTAGGTAATATCAATGATTTTTTAGTCAAACTGTAGCATAGATTTGTTAGATACGCAGTGATCGTGGGCAAGAGGAAGTGGTCTCTTACCGGTGTCAAGAAAGACTCAGCGACAAATCGAGCGCGGGCATTCAACTGGATAATATTAGCCTTGTAGAACCATCAACTGAGAGCGAGAAATCCGAGCACATACGAAGAGCTTCATCTCAGATATCTCCTTATCCACTTCTTCCATGAATTGGATGATAAAGTCGACCAGCTTGTGCTTCAACATAGCTTCTGTATGGAAGTTCGTGATCAAGAACGAGATGTCATATCCCTTGAACAGGTCAGTAACTTATCGGTTGTCCGAGCTTGAAGGTCATATGGTCGCTTACCTTGACTGGTTTCCTTCGCAAGATGAAGAAGGATTCTGCCCGTTGCGTCAAGAATCTGGTGAACTTGTGGACCAAGATATGCTCAATTTCGTCGGCTTGCTTGATTCTGATGCTCACGCGAACACTGTTCACGCTGGGCTCAATCAGAACCTTTTCGTTCTCATTTCGAGAAATTGTGAGGGGGTTAAGGAGGAGTTCCGGCGAGCTCTGGGCTTCGATTTCGGGCACATTATGCCTTTCGGAGGTTTGCGAGGCGAAGTTCGAGATCGCAAGAGCGGCGGTAAGCGAGGACCGAACGCATTGAAGGTACGGGCGCAATGATTGAGACTGCCAGATGGTCAATATCAGATTTCGCCAGGTGCTGAAACGGTTCGGCCTACCATAACGGAGATGCGAGGTATGGTGATTTCCACGTCAGTGTAGTTGTTCCCCGCTCCAACTCTGTCAACGTTCGCTTGCAGTCAGTACTGACGAGTGTCAAGATCGCTCCAATTGATCACCCGCAAATGTAGCACTTATTCGGGAAGCTGCACTGAAATAGGATAAATGATTGTACTCAGCACCTGTACATTAGGCAGTCGACTTCAGGAGCCGACGACGACATCCCGCACGGCTGCTTGGGCGGTGATGTCGTATGTGGTTGTTTGCTTTGTTTGTCTTGTTTGTAACTCCCGCCCCACGCTTCCCTGCAGTCATCTCTGGCACCACCGTTGCTTTATGCGCCACTCACCCAGCAACCTATCAAGTACAGCTCATCTGGAAGACCGAAAAGCGTCTGTCGAGCTCTAACAAGATGGCTACAATACCGAGTATGACTACCCGCTCTACTGTGATGCATTTTGAATCTTTTTGAAGCTCCTACTAACATCGTGTTCTCAGTTATCGTGAAGCATCAAGGCAAACGTCATGAGATTGAGCTCGATCCATCCGCGAATGGCGAAACCCTCAAATATCAGATGTACTCCTTGACTGGAGTCGAACCCGAGAGACAGAAAATCTTGATCAAGGGTGGCCAGCTTAAAAATGAAACGCCTTTGTCCGCCCTTAACGCTAAGCCCGGCCAGACGTTTATGATGATGGGTACGCCGTCTGGGGGTCAAGATGCCGTAGACTTGGGACGGCCAAAGGAACCAGTCAAGTTCTTGGAGGATATGTCCGAAGCAGAGGCTGCCAGAGCGGAGGGAGCCATCCCTGCTGGTCTGCAGAATCTTGGAAATACTTGCTACCTCAACTCTACCCTACAAACCCTGAGAAGCGTCCCGGAGCTTCAACAGGAGCTTCTAAATTACAGACCCAGTGCGAGCTCTGCAACAGGTTCCATCCTTTCAGATCTCAGCAACCGTGGCCTTGGTGCTCTTGGTGCCTCCATGGATCTTGTATCCTCCATGCGAGATTTGTTCAAGCAGATGTCCGAGACGCAAGAAGGTTTCCCACCGCTTTTGTTTCTCAATGCTTTGAGAAGCATCTTCCCTCAATTTGCTCAGAAAGACAGAAATGGACATGGCTATGCTCAACAGGACGCCGAAGAGGCTTGGTCGCAAATCATCACTCTACTGCGAAGCAAACTGATGATCAAAGAGGGTGAAGGAGATTCCGCTACCGAGGTGTCGTTCGTGGATAAATATCTTGCTGGTCGATTCGAATCGGTTACCGAATGCGACGAACCGGCGGCAAAGGAAGCTGGCGAGGAACCGACAAAAAGCTCTGACGTCTTCTACAAGCTGGATTGCCACATCGGCAAAGAGACAAACCACTTGCATGATGGAATAATGGCAGCTCTCGAAGAGAAAATTGAGAAGCGCTCCCCTACTTTGGACCGCGACGCCGTCTACACTAAACGATCCCGCATTGCCCGGCTGCCCAAGTATCTGACCGTGCACTTTGTCCGCTTTTTCTGGAAGCGTGAGACCCAAAAGAAGGCCAAGATCATGCGCAAAGTGACTTTCCCTGCCGAATTGGATGTGGTGGAATTTTGCACGGACGAGCTCAAGAAGCAATTGATCCCTATCAGGGATAAGGTACGAGATATTCGGAAAGAAGAGGTCGATGTTGAGCGTGCCCGCAAGCGCCAGAAGCTTGCTCATCAGCGGGAGGAGGAGCTGAAGAGAGCTGCTGAGTCCGATGCGGGTCTGGAGCCCATGCAAAAGAAGAAAGCCACGGAGGAGCAAAAGGGGACTGCAAAGAATGGCGAGAAAGACGGGGACACAGGAATGACAGATGTCTTCAAGTCGGACGAAGAGTACGAGGCTGAGAAGAATGCTTCGATTCTCGCTGCAAAGAAAGAACTGTCTGCACTGATTGACCCCAAACTCGCCTCAGATGCTGGTACAAACAAGTCTGGCCTCTACGAGTTGCGCGCAGTCGTTACGCATCAAGGCGCCAGTGCCGATAGTGGCCACTATACGGCATATGTGAAAAAGCAGCCAAATGGCAACGGCGAGGAGGACGGGAAATGGTGGTGGTTCAACGACGAGAAGGTCACCGAGGTGGACGCAGAGAAGATCGAAACCCTTTCTGGCGGTGGTGAGTACTGGCTTATTTCTCTATTAATGGAACTTTGACTGATATTTGGCAATTCCAGGTGAATCCCATTCTGCGCTGATCCTTCTCTACCGCGCCGTTGACTTGCCCACTGCGGAATAAGAAGCTTCCATGCCTACTGAAAACGACCGTGCCGTGACTGCGGTCCCCATTTCAGAGAAATGAAGTTTAGCACATAACGACCACATGAAGCATCATTGAACCGGGATTCTCGCATCGGCTAGATTCATGCAGCCTTCTGTTCTTCAGCGTCTAACCCTTTGGTGGCCTCATGAACATTGCATTGGTGCTACTCTTACGAAGAATCTTTAGGTATATGAAATCAGGGACGTTCCCGAAGTGTTGGACAGTGCTTAGTAGACATTGATTCTGTAGAAGCAACAATGATACGGAGTAGACTAGTGCCTGTCAATAGTAAAGATAATTCACGTGACCTCGACCTCGGCAATCGGCGCTTATTCTCCTCTGCCGTCAAGGTTATTGCTGATAGATTGCGATGGAAATGCGTATCGTCTGAACGCAGCAACACCTATCACCAGGTTGCGATGTGACTCGGATCATCATGCTCGGTCCTCGCAGAATCTTCCAGTCTCGACCGCGCTGTAATGCAACGCAATTGAAGTCAGTGCACCTCTCAAAGCCCCATCTGTCGCGGCATGCCAGCACTATTGCCCAAGCAGACTCAGCAGCCGCCAAGTCGAGGTGGCCACGGCGACTGGTCTACGCAGGAATATTTGGTGGATTAGGGGTCGCCGCCGGGAAATGGATGGATGAGAAGGTCTCGGCACCCGCAGTGCCAGGGACAGTGGAAGACGCAGCGAAGCTGGAGGAGATCCATCACGTATTCGAGAACCGGCTGCCTATTGTGCAAGAACTACGAAACAATCCGGATTACGTGGAGACAAATGCATACGAAGGAATTCCGGAGGAAGATAAGCCTCACAGATTGACGTCTGGTCCGCTGAGTGGAAGTCGAGGGTTGGCGCTTCAGGTTCGTGTCTTTACCTCACCCATCATCATGGAGGAGATGCAATCAACTCGGCGATTGAGATTTCTCTTGGTCCGCATATTGATATCATGACCGAGCTCTCCTGCCTATCGAGCGCTCTAGATGCCGGCATGACAGCTCGATCAACCTCGGAAGAACTGGACACACGCTAATTTATTTGTTCTCCTACAGAGAGTTTTCTGGAATGACAAGGAGAAGAAAGCCGTTAGTGTGGTTTACCTCGGATCAGGTCTGGAAGGCTGGCCAACGGTTGTCCATGGTGGCGCCATCGCTACTGTGCTTGACGAGAGTCTGGGACGGGTTGCTGTACGCCATTTTCCGGCACGCACCGGCGTCACAGCCAATCTCGAGATCAACTACCGCGCTCCGGTATATTCAGGCAACTTCTACACATTTCAGTCGCAGATAGATCAAGCAAGAAGCACGGAACGCAAGGCGTACGTGACTGGTGAGATCCGCGACCCGTTCGGGCGACTGTGTGCTCAAGCCTCGGCTCTTTTCGTTGTTCCAAAGGGAATCAAGTTGCGGGAGATTGGAGAACGATTCTGATCTAGTTGAGCCGTCGGAGATAAGACTGGACATGTCATGATGTCGACGAGATCAGTTCAATTGGATGGATCCTTCCCCTGCTCGATATAGTTGCATGATAAGTCTATTGCCGGGCTATCGACGACGGATGCTCGACCTGTCGCCTATCTCTTGTCGCTATGCATAAAGTGGCGCTCAAATGGTCCACTAACGGGGTGTCTTTTTTAATATACGTATCTAGCTCGATAAATTCGCGATCGTATGAGAGAAGGCTGTTCCGGAATATTTCGAATACTTCTCGATTAAAGCTGCATGAGCTCTCGGAGTTGGCATTTTGACACAGTGGAGACATAATTGGGCAGATAGGGAAAAACTGGGGAAATTCCGGGGTATTGACTTTGGAGCGGTCCACTGGGGCTGATACGACGGATACGACTGTTTTATTTTCGCTGGCCACTGGCTAGCTCGAATCTGGTCATATATCCGATACTCTTCTCCCTCCAATCAAGTAGCATAAACTCAAAGTCAAAGATGGAGCTTGTGTCGCCCCCGTCGCCTCGCGTCTCGACTGCAGGTTCATTCCCCCGCACTTTCAACGGTCCAGATGAAACCAGCTGGCCCAGCAAACCCCTCGTCGGCTATCATAGAAGCACTGGTCGCAGCAGAAATCTGAAAAGTGCCTCGGTTCTTGTCTCAATAGGGAAACACCTCCGTTGACACATAGAGATACTCTGGTAAGGGTGGTCGATGAACCTGCGTCGCTTGGCCGTATCGGGATCAGTCTCCGCCTGAGATCCTGAAGGATGATTCACTGCAATTGACTCCGCGGATGAACCTAAGCATCCTTGTCGCGAAGACTACTGAGAGCTTGGTCTATCATTGAACTTTGTTCTATTCTTCTGCTGCTCCATTGACACATATAAGACGCGTGGACTTGCTGGCTGATCGACGCGATTATTTTCCTTTTCCTTCTCAATACTCTAGGCCATTGCTTCTGCAGCATTGGACCGATCTATTGGTTTCTTTTCTTTTAATCATTTCTCTCATCTAATTAATTCGCTTTGCGACATTCTGTGCAATGATGGAGGTCGCCGACCACTCAAGTCAGCCTCAGGTGGATGAGAAGCCTGCAGGACCGACAAGCATGGGGAACAACAACAAGAAGCAGAAGTATAGTCATGAGGAGATTGTTGGAGTAGAATCAAGAGGTTCGGATCTGGAAGGGGGTCAAGACATTCCTGTGAGTACCCTGCTTTATGCTTATTAGTTCCGTACAGCTCATTGAATTGACTGCTGACTCGATCCAGTTGACCTTCCGTCGTTTCATGGGCTTCACGGCTATGGCCTTCTTGTGGACTGGCAGCCAGATTCCTGTCTATCTTTTCGGTGAGTCTGCATACTTGAATTGATCTTACGCTTGTATAAACTGACAGTGCTGGTTAGGAGGCATTCCACCCTATATTTATGCAGACATCGGTGGTGCGGACAGGTGGATTTGGTTTGTGAGTGCTCCCTTTCGTCTACCTCTTACGTACCACTAATTTGTTTCCAATCTCAACAGGTCCTTGCAAATCTGCTAGCTCTCGCCGGTGTATGCCCTTTTGTCGGTTCTTTGTCAGATCTGCTCGGCCGTCGTTATGTTGCTATCATTGGCGCCTCTCTCATCTGTCTTGGGATGATCGTTACCAGCACAGCTCACACAATGAACACATTTATCGGTAGGTTCAAGTATATTACCTAGCCGGCAAAGGTACATGTTAACAAACGAATTAGCTGGAATGGCAATTGCCGGAGCTGGTGCTGGCGTCAACGAACTGACGGCACTGGCTGCGACATCGGAAATGGCGCCAACGAGGCAACGAGGCAAATACGTCGCGATCCTGATCTTTACTATCGTGCCGTTCTGCCCGTCCGTTCTATGGGCCCAGCTCATCGCAGCGCATAGCGGATGGCGTTATGTCGGAGCCTTCTGTGGTGCTTGGGCTGGATTCGGCTTGCTAGCCACCGTCTTTTTCTACTTCCCGCCACCAAGAGTCAACTCCCAGGGACTCAGCAGGGGAGAGATCATCAGGAGGATTGATTTTGTCGGCGGATTCTTGAGTATCTCTGGTTTAATCCTGTTCTTGGCAGGCATGCAATGGGGAGGTTACCAGGTACAATCCCCTCGAAGAACATCACATCATCCCGACCAGCAGCTGAACCAGTTATCACATAGTACCCCTGGACATCCGCACACACCCTTGTACCCCTTCTTCTCGGATTCGTGCTTCTCGTCGCCTTCGCGGTCTGGGAAATCTATGGCGCCAAGTATCCCATCTTCCCGACCCGCTTGAAGCAGGAGCCTCGTACCCTCGGTCTGACCCTGGTCATCACATTCATCTCGGGAGCAAACTTCTTCTCAGTCATCATGTTCTGGCCTACGCAGTCATTCAACGTGTACGGCCATGACCCTGTCCAAGTTGGCCTCCGTAGTGTACCTATCGGCTTCGCCATCATGGGCGGTGCCTGTATCGTCCTGTGGCTTCTGAGTGTCCTCCGCGGTCACAACAAGGAATTATTGATCGTCAGCAGTGTCCTCATGACAGCAGGTCGGTCACCCCAACCCCCTAACCAACCAAACAGTGCGCACCTCCGTTTAAGTAGTCGTGTGGCTAACGCTCTAAACCAGGCTGCGGCGCATTGGCAGTCGCCCGAACAGACAACCTCCACCAGCTCTGGGGGATCCTCGTCCTCGCAGGCCTGGGTATCGGCGGGATCGTCGTCCCCGCATCAATCATCACCACAATTATCTGCCCAGACGTATGTTATGTCCCACTATCCCTCTCTTTCCTCACGTGAAGACTAACACGCTCGCGCAGGATCTCATCGCCACAATCTCAGCCCTCACTCTCTCCATCCGCGTCGTCGGCGGCAGCATCGGATACACAATCTACTACAACATCTTCATCTCCAAGTTCGTCCCAAACGCGAAACACTTCATCGGGGGCGTGATGGTCACGAAGCTCAACATCACCAACCCGGCCTATATCGGCGAAGCCATCGAGCTGACCGGCGCTTCGCTGCTGGAGGAATTGAAGACCATTCCTGGGATTGCGGGGAGCGAGGCTGCGTATAATGCCGTTGTGGCTGCGGGCCAGCTGGCGTATGCGGAGAGTTACAAGTGGGTGTACTATGTCAGTATTGCCTTTGGGGGTGTTTCTATCCTGGCGGCTTGCTTCTTGGGAGACATTAAGCAATATATGGATGACCATGTTGCGGTGGCGATGTATTAAGTCAGGATATTTTGTATCGTTGCCATATCGTGTTGATATTCTACATGAAATTGTAATGAAGGGTGTTATGATAACTCAATGATGATTAAAGGAAGGCCATGAATCGACCCTCCATGTCGTACTCATTTTGTATATCGTGCATAGTAGAACACAAAGTGATGCATCCAGACGAAAGGGTAACGCAAAGTAATATTTGGATTCCTCCACGCCTATGAATGCATATGAGAATAAAAGGGATATAATCAGGGGTATATATTTGCGAAGCAACAGAAATAAGTCACAGCTCATGCAGATCAACAAAGTCATGTCACCTTTTCCACTTGGTTCATCGATGACTTTTTCGGAATGAACGCGGTGCTAGCCGGTCTCGATTTTCGCCGATCTTCTTTCGCACGAAGCCCTCGACTGAGGCCACCTCCGAGACCACGTGCGAGGGATGCAAATGGTGATTCTTGCCAATGTCCAAGGAGGTCGTCTTCATGCTGGCCCACACTAGAAGACAACTCGCTCTGTCGTGCCGGCAGCTCAGGCCGTTTACGGGTGCTTGTGGGTGAAACATCACTCTCATGCGTTGGAGATGACGGTTCCAACGGTGTCGGGATATCTGTGCCGATATGCTCAGAGCAATGACACCCGCAGCCGCTGGGACAAAGCTGAAGCTCTTGCTCCTCATCAATCCCGTTCGCTGGCATGTCATTTTTATCCCGTTGTGTCGCAGATGAAGACACCGAGAACCATCTCCTATGACAGTCAAAGCACGTCACGTGGCCGCACCTCAGGCATGGAACAAGCATTCCTTCAACCACTTCGCCGCATATCACGCAAGGTAGCTTGAGAAACAATGGTCGATGGGGTTTGCAATTCTGGCAGGTAATAATCGCAGGACCCAAGTTCAGGTGGTTCTTGACCTTTTCCCCAATCGCGGTAGGCGCGAAGATAGACATCTGAAGAGCTTGGCCGCACTTCATGCAGTGCCGCTGAAGGCCAAGTCCCCGATCTTCCCCATCAGCGTCTATAACTGGAGAGTCCTGGTGGCTGAGACTCGGAACCACCAACGACGCATCCATGTTGTTGAGGCTCCTTTCCCGTTGGCGTAGTTCATCGGAGCGACCCCCAGTTGTGCCAATTTTGAGTACTTCGCTGTGCTGCACTGGAAGTCCCCAAATCGAAAGCAAATGAGCGTACGCCATGCGGTAGGCTTTGTACAGCCCTTCTTTATGCGGGTCGAGCATCGGGGTGTGATTGCTTCTTCCGCCGTCGAACTCATCCTGATTCTTCAAGACAACCTTGAATTTTGCTTGCGGCTTCGAATTCTCTTGAGGCTTCTCACTCTCGCTGTCAGAGTGGGTTTGAGATGTAAGCGCAGCTGACTGAGCTGAGGTCGTGAGATAGTCGGGAACTGCCGTCGCGGGTTTGCCAGCAATAGCACATGTAATCAGACTGCCACTAGGACTTGGCTTTTTCTGGCCTGAGGGAACTGCGGTGGGCGAGGCTGACGAAGGACCAAAGGTGAAAGACCGCGAGAAGGACGAGGCCAAACCACCAAATCCTGACCCGCTTCGTGCCTGGGACGGCTGATCGGGAGAAGCGGCTATCGAAACATTCTGGCTCCGAGTCTTCCTTTCTGCATTTAGCGCACCTACGCGGGAGGCTAGGGCTAACGGCGGAGTTGTGCCAGTCGAATATGGCGGCGTAGAGTCTGGACGCCAGATCTCGGAAGATGATCGCCCAGAGCTTTGGGTAATCGGCGTTGGATGGCCCTCCTTCGGTGTGGATGGAAATGGCGCCACGGCCTGCGACTTGTTCTCAGTGGCTCCCTGAGTAGGAAAGAAATCCACAGAAAATGTTTGCTGCTCCGTCTGATTTGATGCCGGTTCATTAGACCCGGTTGCTTCCTTGGAGACCTCTTCGCTTTTTGGCTGTTGAAGCACGCAGGAGAGCATTGCAATCATCTGCACATCACCAATCCTTTCGAAATGCTCAAACAGAGACGGAATCAGCCAGTGGCCACCATACGGGTGATCTCCCCATTGAGTGGCGCTGTTTGCTGACTCCTTACGGCTCTGCTCCTGACTACTCTGATCGAAGCTCAGATCCACTGCACTGTCCTTTCGCTGTATATCAGAGGGTCTTTCGATCATATCCGTGGTCGGAGACAACGAATCGTTCTGATTGTGCAAAATCAGCTTGACCAGTCCCCAGATCCGAGCTAGTTCATGATAGCCCAGATCCAGGGCTGCCGAAGCATTGTGAGCACATACATCAGTAACCTTGCCACAGATGCGATATCTCCAGGCCAATTCACGCTTTGCTGGTAACAAATCGCTGAAATCATGTATAGACACTATATTTTGCGCAGACTCGGACGACTTCGCAGTCATTGCCCCAGCAGTTGATCGCTGCGAGTGGTCGGTGGACCTGGGCCGATAAATACCCAAACTTCCAGCGCTGCGCCATGCTTGAGATGTTGGGAATCGTGTTTGCAAGCCTGACAACATGTCAGACGAACCTGACGAACTTGAAGTCTCAGCGTCTGAATCATCCGAATATTCCGAGGTGCCATCATCCGTGCTCGCCAGTGTGCCACCGACTCTCGGTCCGGGGGAGCTCGTCTGGATACGACCAAATCCTTCAAAGACTTTATCTGCTCTTGATAACCTCGACATCTCTTTGAGTCCCAAATTCTCCATCAAGTTCGATGACTTGTCCTTCTTGGGAAAGAAGCAGACTAGCCGGCCATCATTGGCCCAGAGCGCACCGCATGCCTTGGCCACGGGAACCATGACATTAGCATTATTAACCGGACGGAGTAGCTCAGAACTCATGCCCAGTTCTTGACTCTGGGACATTCCCACTTCATCTTCGTCGCTTGATTCGTCGCCTCCTAGTTCGCCATCTATAGGAGACTTGATTGTCTCTGCTGCCTCGCCCAGTATGTGAGCAATGCTCTCCTCTAGGCTGCTTTCTCCTAAAAGGTAACGGACAACGCCTTCGAGACATCCTCTCTTACGAGACAGATA
Organism: Scortechinia acanthostroma; assembly: GCA_011319215.2. NCBI lineage: Eukaryota > Fungi > Ascomycota > Sordariomycetes > Coronophorales > Scortechiniaceae > Scortechinia > Scortechinia acanthostroma. Next base: position 36,441 of record JAABUG020036635.1, read on the forward strand.
GGTTTCCGCGATCGTTCTCAGCTCGCTTATCAGCTTATCAGCAAGCTGGTCAGTGACAGCGGTAGTCCGCTGCACACTGAAAGTCGGCATTGAAGTCTTGGGATAGTCAACTGGGAATTTGATGTCCACTTTGAGAAACAGAGAATCACCCTCTGCACCCCACGGCCCATGCAGGGATATTGTTGCTTTTCGTTGCCTAACATCCACAGATTCAAAAGCAACCTTGGTGAACTTCTCTCCAACGTGTGTTATCTCGTCTCCCAGGGTTTCAATATCCCATCCCGAGATCTTCACACCACGCATCCAGGATATAGGGTTTGTATCAGCCCGGAAGTTCGACCTCCCTTGCATACCAACCCTAGAGTCTGCGTTGCCTCCTTGAGTCCATGGGCGGGTGTAAGGGACAGATATTGTATTAATCCCGGTACCACCAGCAAGCTTAGGGTTAGGTGATAGGACAGAATCGGGTTCGCCATATACATCATCACCCATTGCATCGCGGAAAGTCTTGTAGACAGCGCCTTGTCGTGTGACGTTCAATGTGGATACGAAAGTCTTCCCTTTCTCGTAGCCGACACGTTGGAGAATATCTGGATCCACTCGGTGTAGACGAAGTTCCCTATCAGTGCCCCACGACACAAGCTGAAACTCCCTGTAATCGATTCCATCCGCCACACCCCCACGTGCTCTCCAAAGGAATTCCTTCACTTGGCCTTTATGTCCCGGAAAACTATGCACCAGTGGAAGGTTCTCAGTGAGGTCGGTACCGTCCCCGGCCCTGCGACTATACAGATGAAGGTCGCTGTTGCCCCTCTGTGGCATAGCCAAGACTCCCCATCCAAATGGGGTATTACGTGCTCGCCAGACTGGGAACGGAGTGGTTATGACCTTCTCGGGTACTTCGTCGTCCACCGTGTAGTCCCAGAATTTGATTGTTTTATCCAATGAACACGTTACCAAAGCTCCCGGCCTGACTCTGTTCCAGTCTACCCCGTAAATCTTAGTATTATGCGCCTCAATGGATTTGATCGGGTAGGCTCCCATTCTCGTATCCCATATTCGAAGAAATCTGTCATGAGAACTGGCGATAACATTTGGGTCCTGTCTGTTCCACTTGACTTGCGTTGCACCAGCAAACCAGTCGGAGAATGAGATGGCAGGCTTGGAAGCGGTTCGCAGATCCCAGCAATGAACAAAACTGTCCACCGCACACGTTGCCAGAAGATCGGGATGATGAGCGGAGAAATTGATATCCGTGATAGCTCGCGTATGAGCATGCAGGACATGTTCGATCGAGTTCTCCGAAGTCTGCATTGCCAGATTCCATACCAAGGCCTTCTGGTTGGAAGTGCTCACTACCCAATAGTCCCGCGCAGCGAACGGAGACCACTGAACGTCTGCGACTTCCCATGGCGTATGATGAGGAAGATACCTAGGAGGAGAATACGGGGAATCCAAGTCAATGACATGCAGGCCTTCCTTCGAAGCCAACACAACATCTCTTCCACATGGAGATATGGACATGGAACCGACGGGCTGCTCCACATGAAACGAACTGTCTTCCCCAAAAGTCGGACTTTCGAAGGCCGAAGCCAAGGGCCTGGGCTCCATTATGTCGACCATTGCTCAACCAGAGGGATTGGCCAAAGCGCTTCCTAAACCGTACAGTCTCGCGTCCACCTCGGAAGTGAGCTAGGAGTAGATATCGAAAGATCGCACGAGGACAGGATAAGCGGTGAGGTCCGAGGTTCTCTCATCTCGGAAGAACTTGGCGGTTGGCCATCAATTGATTATGGGAGAGACAACTGTGTGAGACCATTTACTGCGCGCATTATCTGAGGCCCACTTGCTCGAAAGCTTGAACGAGTTCACGGTGTTCGGAAACCTTGCTGGTGCTGACGACAGTTCAATCGCTGCTGGGATGTGGTTAATTTGTGGTGGGCAGTATCTGTGCCTTAGAAGAGTATTTCACGTACCTTGAAAAATAGTAGTTTATGCGTGTTGGAGCCAGGGGCCTGCAGCATGGCAGTATCTAGTCTGTACCGTCGTAGCTTGTGCAGAATGCAGAGTGCAGGGCCCAAGTCTATCTCCGCAATTCTTCAGTAAGCTGTGGAGATCTGCGGTAGTCCCATATAATGTAAGCAAACGACTGCGCATGTTGTCTTTACCGCCTACCGTGGCAGATTAACAGGGTCTAATAGAGAAGGCGGTCACACCTCGGCCGGGAAATGCCCCTCTGACGGTTACGTCGGTTTCTAATTTCTTCTACTGGAGGATATTCCGGCACACGAGTATCTGGTTCCTTGGTGTTTTGGTCACTTCATCACTGGCTCTTTGCACATTTCTGGGTCTTATCCCAAATTTCTCTCTTTATCAGTCTGCTAGAGAAATCAAAGTGAAGTCCAGTAGGCCTATCAACCTTGCTTTGGATATCAGAAAGAGCGAAAACTCGGATCGACGATAAGCTTTTTCCTTTTTGGTGGTTCATCATGGCCCTGCCAAAGCGAATTGTGAAGGAGACTGAGCGCCTTATGGCAGAGCCGTGAGTTACAAATTATATCCGGAAAGGATAAGTCATCATCGGCTGACGCGTTTCCTCCTAAAGGGTCCCCGGCATCAATGCTGTGCCTCATGAAGACAACCTTCGATACTTCGACGTGTCGATTCACGGACCTGCTCAGTCGCCGTACGAAGGTTTGACGCCGTTAGAAACATTGTGGACAAATAGGCGTTTCTAACCGTATAAACAGGAGGCATCTTCCGTCTCGAGCTCTTTCTGCCGGAGGATTATCCTATGACCCCGCCAAAGATCCGTTTCTTGACCAAGATCTACCATCCCAACATTGACCGCCTCGGACGCATTTGCCTGGATGTTTTGAAGAGTACACCATTCTGTTTCTTTGGGATAGCGCACTGGCTAATAGTATATCAGACAACTGGTCCCCCGCTCTACAAATCCGTACGATTCTCCTCTCGATCCAGGCCTTGCTTGGAGCTCCGAACCCTGACGACCCGCTCGCGAATGACGTTGCACAGCGTTGGAAGGAGGATGAGCAAGCTGCGATACAAACTGCAAAGGAGTGGACGAGAACTCATGCAATGACTTAGAATCTTCGGCATCTCATTCAATTTTGCTATGACGAATATGAGAGCAAGACTGCTGTTATGTGACCATGAAGAAAATATCACCGCAAGCAGCCCTGGCGGCCCTCCTGCGGTTCCAACCATGCCGTATAACATACCGCTATGCCTTTTACGTGGGACGAGTCTCCTTTGTGTACTCTCCCTTTCTTATTTCTTCTCCATCTGTTGCGGAAAAGCAGCGCGTTTTGGTGGCTATGACTCGTGGAATCTTCGGCTTTCAAGCTGCTGACGTACACATTGGCATGTCTGTCATCTCGCAACTACACCATGCTGCCTAGACCTTCCTATATAGAACTGTCAGCCCTCAAAATGTCCACATAGTGAATATCCAGTTTAAACTAGTACTTTGTGTCTTCCGAAGGGTCCTGATTATGTACGACGTTTTGCTTCAGTTCTGGAAGTTGGATACAATGCGTCCTTGAACGAATTGTCCGCGAGTCGCCAGTTAGTTGATAAGGCAGCGGCCTCCTAATAGTCGTAATTATATGAGTGACTTTAACCCTCTCTTGATGCCGTGAGAAGAGGGATTACACTACAAGGCAGAATAATCGTCAAAATCATGTATATGACATAAGTTCACAAAGCCTGAGAAACAAACACTAAATGATGAAGTGTAGTCTGATATTGAACCAGTTGAGAGCTGATCCAGATAAAGACCTTGTGAATGAAAGTATATCAAAGAGTAGTTAGTGAGTTTCTGTCACTGATAACTACCCTTAAATAGAACATTCACTTCCCTCTGTTGGCCGGATGGAAAACAACTTATATCCGAAGGGCTGTTGTTAACTGGTATAGCCTCAGGTGGCTTCATGAGTCTTCGTAGTCTTCTGTATTTATGAAATGTTCTATTAAGATATTAATACATGAGCTTCTGATACCATTCATAAGGATTGTGGTGAAATTTAGCACGTCGATACTCAAACCTATCTCTCTTAGGGGACTTTCTTTCATTGATACTCATACTGAGCATTTGACCATGAGTCCGGACCCTCACGCTCGTGTCCCTAAGGCGCTCAAGCATCGTGCAGGAGAGATGAGCGCCGAGAGACTAGCATACCTACAACAACAAGCTGAACTTTTCCCTCTCACTGACAGCTTCATCGTCCCCAAGAGTCGTGTTGCTCGCGCTGTCGATACTTGTGTCAGGTATTTGCAATCAACCACCCCGTTCTGTATCTTCTCTGCTAAGAATCTTTGTTATTAGCAATCTCAAGCATTCAGGGAAACAGCTCAAACTCGGAAGGGCTCGCTCCTTCGAGGCTGAGAGCAGCAACCCGTCTGGCGACGTTACGCATCGCGCATCCGATCTACCCCCAGTGCCAAACCTCAAGGATCTGCCTGACAAGGTGAGAAGGCGAGTGGAAAGTTCATCACAGTTGATAAACAAGGCAAGTTTCATCGGTTGCCCAAAATCTGCAAGTCAACAACACTGATGGTCACAGATGGAACTTGATAAAGCATCCCAAAAGGAAAGTTCTTTCAGAAGAAAGTTCAGCAGAACGATGACTGGTTCCTCTGTCGAGAAAGCCGGCAGCATGAACAGAAAGAGCTGGAGAAGACCCAGTCCTCCTCCGCAGGCAGTGGAGACAAGAGTCGCTCTGTCCGCTCTGCCTCGGTCCCGGCGACTGATAAAGATCTGGTTGAAGGAGATACCGCAGCGACTATTGAAGGAAACCTCGAAAAGCTTAAACTTTCTGAGGGTCTGAAGAGAGAGGGAAAGCCTGCTGCTATCAATACTGCGCAGGCAAAGGTCGTCAAGTGCGTCAGATCGCCTGGTGGTAAGTGTTACTGAGTTTCTCAGCTTAGTCTTTCAATGAGCAGGACGCTGATTCACATGAACAGACTATGTGTTCCTTGATCTGGAGAAGACTGGAGAGAAGAGCAACGAGAAGAGCACCGAGAAGAGCGACGAGATCAGCGACTCCAGCCCTGGTCTTTCCCCCAAGGACGAAGGTGCTGAAGACGAACCTGGTGAGACAAGGTGCCTGAGGACTGTCGTGGATTTTGCTGACCTGTTAAGGCGAAGATGTGACCGAGCTGGACCCGCAGAGCCTTCTCGAAAAAAGAGTAAGAGCTGAGGCTATCATGTCAACTGGTTCACGATAGTTCAAGATAGCTAACAGTGACAGCGCGACGCAATACGCCACATCGTGGAGACCGTATTCCAGGGACAGTCGGACGAGGATACCAAGGCTGGAAAGGCTCCGCAGGATGCCAATAAATGGGACACAAAGAACATCAAGTGCTTCAAGTGCTTCGGAGACTGCCCAATCTGCGGCAAAGCATGCTGCATCTTCGACATTGCTCGCCGCACCGCTGCCCAGACAGATCTCAATCCTGAACACGCCGAAGCCGCATACCGCATTCTCAAGCTCATCCAGAGTGTGGGCTGCAGCGTCTTGCAGGCCACTTACTCTCTGTGCACCACGCCCGGAGGCTGCGGACGGTATGTATGCCCCGACTGCTGGGGTATCTGTCCGGTCGAGCTATGCCGCGACGTCCAGTGCAAGGTAAGCAACGTCATATTCCTTTTCTCTCGTGTCAATTGCACAATCAATGAATGCTAACACCCGCTTCTCTGCGTAGGACTGCAAGGAAGATCCCTGGGCTGCCTGCGACTGGCATGATTACTGATGCTGCCATTGAGAATACTCGATGCGAAGTCAGACTGATATTGCAGATCCAATTGCAAGGGAAAGTTGGTCTCTAGCTATCATGCCACTCGAGATCGATTGAGATGAGCTCCTTTGAGACATCTTTGGCATGAGAGCATCATACTTGGGACGATGGGAAAAGCCAAAAAAAAAAGGGAAAATGGGGGAAAATCGAAAAAAAGAGGTTTACGACTACATTCACTATCACAGAGAAAGAGCCAACAGATAACAATTCCCTTGCAATGATTCCCTTATTTGATGTTCTCGTAGTCGCCGTAGAGGCATGGTAGACTTGACGTTGTAAGGCGGCCGTCAAGGGCAGACGAGGTCACGTGTCGCACTTTAGCGAGGCTCCGCACCACCACAATTGTGTCAGTCTCACGAACAGCTCGCCGCAGCGACCGATTCGACTTTACCACCCAACGCCAACCGACAAAACCTCGTCTCGACCGGCTGCGCATCTCCAACATTCAAGATGCGTACCTACGACGATTCTTTCAGCGGTCAGAAGATCTACCCTGGAAAGGTGCGTTTTGTCCCTTCCGGAGTCATCAATCATGCAGCAATTCCCGCCCCGAATCTCTACGAGCGCAACGCCGATTCATGAAAATGTCCTACAAAACTTGTTATTTGAATATGGGTTAACATAGTGTTGGACTTGCAAATTATAGGGTAAGCTGTACGTCCGTGGCGACAGCAAGATCTTCCGCTTCCAGAATGGAAAGTCCGAGTCCCTGTTTCTCCAGCGCAAGAACCCTCGCCGGATAGCCTGGACCGTCCTCTACCGCCGCCAGCACAAGAAGGGTATCTCTGAAGTCAGTACTACCGAATTCCTTTGGATGATTTGTCGAAGATCTCGTGATTGGTTTGAAGCAGAAAGGATGGGAGGGGGCTGTTATACGTGGGGGAAAGAAGGACCGTCAAATATGGACAAAGGACTTGGAACAATCACGAGTGGCGCGATATGAGACATGGAAGAGCAATTGCTGACGGGGTGTTTTCACCATGAACAGGAAGTTGCCAAGAAGCGCACCCGCCGTGTCGTCAAGCACCAGCGTGCCATCGTCGGTGCCTCCCTTGATGTGATCAAGGAGCGCCGCAGCATGCGCCCTGAGGCTCGTGCCGCCGCCCGCCAGCAGGCTATCAAGGAGGCCAAGGAGAAGAAGGCCGCTTCCGAGAGCAAGAAGAAGGCTGAGAAGGCCAAGAACGCCGCCACCGCCGCCAAGGGCACTGCTCAGCGCATCCAGAGCAAGCAGGGTGCTAAGGGTGCTGCTCCCAAGGTCGCCGCCAAGTCTCGTTAAACGGATTGAAGGCGGTTCGGCTTGGGCTGGGGAGTAGATCGGAGGATCCTTGTGGTTGGACTTTGGGAGGTTCCGGAGCTGGAATTTTGTTTCCCTCGCAAAATCCTAACAACAACAAATCGGCGTGCGAGCGATGGGCTCTTGCGGATGAGACAACCCGCATGTGTTCAGATATTGCGCCATGGTAACTACCAGAATGGAAAAATGGATGTTATAATGAAGCCTGTTCTTTTGCCTTACACATCTTCCTCTTGCTTGTAGATTCTAGCCCAACTCCTAAATGCACTTAACGGACCTTCCGAATCCAAGTCTAGAACAATCTACTCAGCATCAGAACATTCTGAACAGCCCTATCAGCGATAGGTAGTAGGGAGGTAGATGAACTAGGCATCTCACAGACATAAGGCAGGTGAGAGAAACATCGAGCTCTTAAACCCTACTTGACCCTGTATTGTCCAGACCTCTTTAAAAATCAACATCATAATCGGCTGAAGAGGAGCACTTCATTTGCATCATAGGTTCGAGTCCGTACGCTGTGATATCAGCCTGCGGACGGCTTATCAACCTATGGACGCGACGCACCCAATAGTGTAATTACAATACAGTATTATAAACTTAGCTGATTATGGAATAGGGCTCAAACCTAACCCATTCCTTTTTAGGCAATATATTGGCTGAATACTCGCACCCATATCAGCGTACAGCATCAACAAGCATAGAAATAGTGAAGCTGACATGTTCTAACAGTCTATTAGTATCAGTTAATATATTGCTATAACCTTCAAGACAGAGCTAGCCGCGTGCTAACTGAAAATCCACATAGCGATCTGTATAACCCTTCCTGCCTGAGGCACAAAACCACCGGTGACTAATCAGAATCGCCATCTCGCTTACGGAACAGCCTAGCGCGCTTTGCCCACAAGAGTCGATCGAATCCCACCCGCTCCAGAGAAGCCCCGAAAGAGTTCAACCTCCGTCAACTTATCTTACCATCTCGATCCGACAAGCTACACATCACCAGCAGCCATGGGTAAGGTTCACGGATCTCTCGCCCGTGCGGGTAAGGTCAAGTCTGCGACTCCTAAGGTGGGTTTTTCTTCTTGTTCTTGAGTGAAGTTTTGGTCTCTGGGTTTTTGCTGGGAGGGTTCGTCGTCGCCACTGAAGAGGAGGGATTTGTGAAGATTTTTGCGACGGTTCTGCACGGCAAACGAAAGAAAGAAAATATGCGAAGACGATATGATAAACCGATGGTTTTTCAGGGAGATATTTGCTGAATCAGATGCTGATGGGTTATGTTCTACTGTACAGGTCGAGAAGCAAGAGAAGAAGAAGGAGCCCAAGGGCCGTGCTCTGAAGCGCCTCAAGTACACCCGCCGTTTCGTCAACGTTACCATGACCGGTGGCAAGCGGAAGGTACGTTGAAATCCAGCTCGATGAAAGGATGCATATATGCTCTGAACGGGGAAGTTCGGGTTTGCTCTCAAGAGTGCCCTGTTCTCCGCCTGGGCAGCAGATTTCGCAAGAGGTCCTTGGCATCAAAAACAGCAGACACTGACAGGGTCATTCACTACAGATGAACCCCAACCCCACTTCCTAAGTCAACCGTGTCTTTTCCGGCGGAGGGAATTAGGTGATGAGAAAGGGGGATCCGACGACGATCATCGAACATAAAAATCACCATCATCTAGTCGGCGGTTATACTGGACAAGTCCTACCTTCAGCATGGTACTTATACGGGAACAACCAACGGACGACGGCCTGGCTCTGGAAGGAAACTGGGTTCATGAATAGATTATGGGCTTGCAACAATCATCATGGGGTTAAAGCATTGTTTGGGAAATCAAAAACTTCTTCATTCTTGCAAACATGTTTTTCTTGTCAAGCATCAACCCCATCAGATGCCCAAACAAACGGATGGTGGTTCACAGCTTCTGGCTGCAGTCGCTTTCTGCGCCTTGTGTTTCGTGGCGGATATGAAAATTTGCATTCCGCCAATTGATTCGTCGCGGTCTTTCTCGATCAATCTACCTTTTTTCACTGCGTCGGATTCGCTCCGTTCCGCTTTCATGATTATGCTTGTTGTGCTACTTCTACGGTCGTAAATTCATGCGCTATTTTCCTTTCGAGTTGTCGTGAGCCAGGCTCAACGGTCATGTGTCAGCATGTAACAAATGTAGTATCATTAGGTGTGCTTCTCACGACGGCGCCAGTACTGTACCGACGGTTCGTCTAGCGTACTTGAATGAAGCTCTATCAGGGTTCAACTCTAACAAATGATGTACCTGAACAACAGAAACTGCAGGGCTCAGGACCCGAGTGCTGGTCACAAGGTGATAGCATGACTTCGTGCTTAGCAGCCTCAAGCGTTCGCTTCCAGCTCGAACGGTTCAGAGCATCGGTCTTCAGTCTCACTGATGCACGACACAATCAATTCTTCGAGAGTGAAGACCGTCGTCGACGCTGAACAACGACGAAGCATGCCACCCGTGCGATCCTTGATGTCTGTCACCCTCAAATAAACAGATCGACGCCAAACTCCACGGTTCTAATAACACTGTCGAAACTCCTCAGTAGTAGTGCGCCATCTCCAACCCAGCCCGCTTAAACCCACACTTGACATAGAACCCCTCATTCGCCTCGGAGCAATCCAGAATGGTCTGTTAAAGTCAGCCCAATCCTCATCCCTCGACCCAAAGCGAAGCCAGAAGATAGACATAGACATAGACATACCTTATAACACCCCACCATCTCAGCCACATAATCCAACGCCTGAATAATCCTGAGCCCCAGCTTCTTCCCCTGCTGTCCCTTCTCAACAGCAATATCCTCAATATGCCCAACCATGCCCAGAGAGTGAATAAACTTGCGCTCAACAATCAGACTCCCCGTGCCCACGATGCGGTCCTCGCCGTCGCACACAACAAGCAGGTAGTACTCGTCGCTCCGGGCGCGGATCCACTCGTACCGACTGTTCCACTGCTCCTCGGTGATGTCGCCGACGGTTGTCAGGACGCGGAGGACGTCGAGGTAGCCGCGTTGGTAATCGGAGCGGCGGAGTGGGCGGATGGTGTAGTCTGAGGGAAGCACGGCGAGGACATCGGGGGAGATGAGTGAGGGGGGGAAGAGGGGGGTGTCGGTCGAGTCTGCGTCTCCGGGTGGGGTGTCGATGGATTTGGGGACTGGGGCGGTGGTCGGAGGAGGAGGGATGGTGGTATTTGTCATTTTGTATTGGTTCAGTGCAATTGAGTATAGATGAGGAGAAGGAGGTCGGAGGAGGTGGTTTGTTGTGCTTTGTCAAACCTTTGGCGGGGTTGTTGATTAGAGTAACTACTCCGTATGAGGTGTTGATTGGACTCGGAAGTCAGGTACCAAGGAGTTAATGAGTGAGGCGAGACAGAAATGTGTATGGGACTTTCAGAGAGGGCAATTGCGATGATAAGGTAACTCAGGAACTGAAACGAATGGAATAATGCTGTGGACAAGTCGTCGGTTCCTCAGCGCGGAAGAAGATAAATAAAGGGCGGTCCGCGGTTGAGGCTTGGGTACTTGCAGCTGAGACAATTCTGCTACTATAAATACTCCTGACGGCGATCTTCGTTCAGCTCTTCGGGGTAGACTACATTCTGACGGTTTTAGTACATTTTCGCTCTCCTCTCAAGATTGAACAGGAGCACTAAATTGCCTGAACCTTTTTGCTGGTATTCGGCTTTTCAGAAATAAGCTTCGATTGTTCTACGCATAGGCATCCAAAGCGCCCCAAGACCTCACCAGGAATGCTATTCCAGCAGTAAGAGGCCGAATTGGCAGTAAACTTACGAGGGAAGCCAATCAATCAGGATCAATAGTACAATGGATTTTCAGTAATACAAATAAATATAGTGATGCACCGTACCTTACAGCCCTCTAGATATCCAAGACCCTAAATCATAGCTCCGGAGATCCAAAAACAACTTTCATACCTTTATTTCTTCTCCTTGGGGCTCAGCATCAGCTCGGGGCGAACGTGCTTATCAAACTCCTCCTCGCTCAGCGCCTTGAGCTCCATGGCACTCTCCTTAAGGGTGATGCCCTTCTTGTGAGCGTTCTTGGCGACCTTGGAGGCCATGTCGTAACCGATGACGGGGTTCAGGCAGGTAACAAGCATCAAACTAGACAGGTTAGCTTCGGATATAATGATCTATAAAGGATTATAGACCTACCTCTCGTGGAGAAGAGTCTGGATTCTGGGCTCGTTAGCCTCGAGGCCCTCAACAAGGTGCTTCTCGAAGCTGTTCATGCCGTCGGAGAGAATGCGCACGCTGTGCAGCAGGTTGCGGATCATCAGAGGCTTGAAGACGTTGAGTTCGAACTGGCCGTTCATGCCACCAATGGTAGCGGCGACGTGGTTGCCCATGACCTGGGAGCAGACCATGGTAAGGGACTCGCACTGCGTGGGGTTGACCTTGCCAGGCATGATCGAGGAACCGGGCTCGTTCTCGGGCAGGATCAGCTCGCCAAGACCGCAGCGAGGTCCAGATCCAAGGTAACGGATATCCTGGGCGATCTTGAAGAGGGAGGCAGCCAAGGTGTTCAGGGAGCCGGAGGCCTCAACGATGGAGTCGTGGGCGGCAAGAACCTCGAACTTGTTGGGAGCGGTCTTGAACTCGGTGCCGGTCAGCTTGGTAACCTCCTCGGCGATAGCCTCAGCGAAACCCTTGAAGGTGTTCAGACCAGTTCCGACGGCGGTACCACCCTGGGCAAGGTAGCGGAGGTGGGGAAGGGTGGCCTCAACGCGCTCGATGTTGCGGTCCAGCTGAGCAACGTAGCCAGAGAACTCCTGGCCGAGAGTCAGGGGGGTGGCATCCTGCAGGTGAGTACGACCGATCTTGATGATCTTGTCAAACTTCTCAACCTTCTTCTGGAGAGCGTTGCGAAGGTTGCGCAGGGAAGGCAGCAGAGTGTTCTCGAGCTCGAGGACGGCAGCGATATGCATGGCAGTGGGGAAAGAGTCGTTGGACGAGGCGGACATGTTAACGTGGTCGTTGGGGTGGACAGGCTTCTTGGTGCCCATCTTACCGCCAAGGATCTCAATGGCACGGTTCGAGATGACCTCGTTGGCGTTCATGTTGGACTGGGTGCCTGAACCGGTTTGCCAGACAACCAGAGGGAAATGGTCCATCAGTTTGCCCTCGGCGACCTCAGCGGCAGCCTGCTTGATGGCCTCACCGATCTTGGGGTCTAGATGCATGAGCATTTTCTTAACCAAATCTCTTTCGCCGAAAAGAAAGCTTACCAAGACCATAGCGCATGTTGACCTCAGCAGCAGCACCCTTCAGGATACCGAAAGCCTTGACCACGGGCGCCGGCATGCGATCCTGGGGCTGGTTGATGTCGAAGTTGGTCAGGGAGCTATCCTCATCTCAATCAGCAATTCTGTGATAATCCTTCGCCAGACCCTGCTGGTGTTCGAGATGCCGTTGTTTTGGGCGCTTACCGCTGGGTCTGGGCTCCCCAGTACTTGTCCGCAGGGACCTAGAAGGCAGCACCGTTAGGATCTGTAACAGAGGGAAGGATTCGTCTGTCACCCACCTGAATTTCACCAAAGGCATCGGATTCGGTTCGGGTCGCAGAAGCCTAGACGAAGACTATCAGTCATAATTCGAAGATTTTCCACTGACTGCGATCGCAAACTCCCGCACAGGGCGAGATCTGTGAAGCCAGCTTTCATACACAAGGAAATAGCCGCACACTCACCATCCTAACGGTTGTGCCAAAAGCTCTCTTGTTGGAGATGGATTGAATGGACTGAAGGCGGGGGAATTGAAGGAGAGATCGGGTATTGGAGCTCAGCGCCCGACGGCTACTGAACGAAGCGGGGGAGCGGGCAGCGAAAGCCAGAGCATTGCGGGCAGCTGCGGGGGTGTTCAGCGAGGTGGTACGACTCGCTGCATGTGTTAACGAGGCCATCGAGCGCACCGCGGCCCGGGACGAGTTGGTGGATGAAGTCAGCATCTTGGCTGGTGCCGAAGCTGTTGAATTGTTTACCCGGTGGTCTTTTCTTCAATTGGGATGCGGTGTGCCTATGAGAAGAAAGGAAAGGGAAGCAAAGAGAGCGAGAGGAAGAAGAAGACGAGTAGAATAAGACAATTAAAATAGAGCTTCTGTCAGTTTCCGTCCGGCCGCCGTCTTTGCCCTTTTGTTTCTTTTAGAAAGCTATCTCATCATTTCCGATCTTCTCTGCCGAAAACACCCGGGCCGGTATTCCAGAAACACAATACAACTGGACAATCTTCCCAAATTCATCAAATTCTGTGTCATACTGGTACTGTATGGTAAGATCGTCGTTGGATAAACTATGATCCGCCATCATCAAGAGTCTGGGGAAGTGAACAACATCGGCGTCATCAATAATGCTGTTGCTTTGAAGACAAAAGTATCCTCTGACTACACCACGAGCTCCCTGCGCAGCGTGGCTATCACCTTCTCGTTATACGCTCTCCCCGTCTCCAAAATTCCATCCAATAGTGCAAAGATATGAGGTGCTCCGACAGCACGGATCAGTTCCACGCGAACTCCAGCATCCTTCAATTTGGCAGCATAAGCCTCCCCTTCGTCACGAAGAGGGTCCATCTCTGCTGTATATACCAAAGCAGGTGCTAAATCTTTGAAATCAGGAGCCAGCATAGGAGAGATCTTCCAGTCCTAACTCTAGGTCAGCATCCCGAACAACATCGTATCCAAGCGGATACCTACCTCCTCGGAGCTGGGAGGTCGAGGGTTCCCCAGAAAATGCCTATGGAAGTATGCCATTCGTGCTGCTGGAAGCGCCGCCGTAAACTCCATTTCCCGGTATGACTCGTATGGGCAATTCTCACGGTCAAACTGTCCGTCTGGAGTGAAAACACTGTGCAAGTCACAGGCTGGCACAGTCAATAGTTGCAAGCGCAATGGGATGTTGGCGTCACGGCAGAGATGCGCAATAACGGCCGACAGGTGCCCTCCCGCAGAGACACCACCAACTGCCATTCGATCGGGATCGATATTGAATTCGTGTGTTTTCTGCCTAATCTGGACGATTGTCAGACCAATGGTCTCAAACTTTGATATTGTGCGGTGAGAATTGATGGACTACTAACCCAGTTGAATGCAGCCCAGCAATCGTCGACAGGAATTGGGTACTTGTGCTCAGGAGCCAGTCGGTAATCGACGTCAAAAGCCACCAAGTGTCCATCGAGGCCATGTACGAGGCGTTTGCAGAAATCATGATCGACGGATAGGTCGCCAAACACCCAGCCGCCTCCATGGAAGTTGACATATGCTGCTCTTGGCTTTAGATTGCCCCGGTCACTGGACGCCGGAGCAGGTTCAAAGATTCGGACAGTGATCTCTCCATTCTTCACGGGGCATTTCTGCTCAGTGATGCGGTAAACATCTGGTCCGGCTGCACGACCATAGGCGATGACATACTTGGCGGGATTTTTCCGGAAGTCTTCGATCGGTACCTCGTGAGTGTGTAGCCGTCCAGCATTATATTTGTTGTAGTGTTCCACATAGACCGGGTCGAAACGAGGCAGTAGTTCGGGAGGGATAGCATTGTGAAGAGGTTGATGAATGATCCTCGGCCGAAGAGCATGCAGCTCCTTGTCTCCGGCTGATGGCGATACTGTCATTGTAGAAGAGCAGTTGATGCTTATACTTTGTCTCAATCGTTGTGAGTATATGAAGACGTGCTACGAAAGAAACAAAGAACCAGGACGTAAGGTAGATGAGTATGGAAGGGAAGGCTACTCCAAACCCCCTCACAACCCCTCTTTTGTTCAACCAGCTTATCTTTTCTTTTCATTCTGTCGGACCTTGTACCTGTCTGTCTTGAAGGCAATCTTACAGTCAGCATTGAACCGCTAAGCTTTCCCTATCTACCGGGATATGTTTAGTGGTTCATGATAGCGGCTGATGTCAATCCCAGTCAGCTTAAAGTTGCTGTCTTTTACCACAAAAGAATGTCAATCTGCGTCTTCCCTTCATCCTATTTCACCTCTCCGTCCATCAATCAACCATTTAAAAGGATAGACCGAAGTCGAAGTTCTGAAGATGTCATCACTGCCTCCATCGTCACAGAAACAGCGAGTTCTCCTGGCGATGCAATCAAGCCGTCCACGCGACCTGGATCGTTTGTCTACCACGTCTGATCGACACTCAACATCTTCGCAACGAACCCCGAGATAGCTATATCTACTTCTCCAGTTTCTAGTCTACTGCATGATAGCGATCATGTCGTCGAGAAGGGACCCACTCTTCAATACTACATGCTATTTGCCGAGGCGGAACATGAGGAGAAAAATGTGGTGAATGCCGCGGAAACCGGGCCCATGACTAAATTCCAGGAACCAAGGAAGGCTGCGATATCGGGCCCTCGAACATTTATGCGAACAGATTCACTGAGTGGACGATTTATGCTCAATTGCGCATTGTTATCACTTTTTCACTTCAGTCTGTATCGTTTCGCGCATCTGACCACTTCCTACCATCTTGCATATCCCAATTGTCGCAAAGCTACTGCAAAACTCTTCATTCCTTTTGCCGCAGAGCTGTTCCAGCACCATGACTGTTCTGACTACTCTGGCGCCCGTTCCACCGGATGAGATCTTCGCCTTGAATCGCGCATATGCCACGGACCCTTTCCCGCAAAAAGTCAGCCTGGGAGTTGGCGTCTACCGTACCGACGACGGCAAGCCATGGCCCCTTCCATGCGTGCGCGAAGCCGAGAAGCAATTGCTGGCCGAAGATAGCCTCTCCAGGCACGAGTACACCGCCATTGAAGGCGACATTCCCTTCCTCGAGCTGGCTCGGGACGTAATGTTCGGGTTCGATGGCAAGAACGCAGCGGAGAAGCACAAGAGTCGCATTGGCTCCGTCCAGACCGTCGCAGGCACCGGCGCAAACCACCTCGGAGCCCTGTTCCTGGCAACCCATATGAAGCCTAAGAACGTCTGGCTCTCCAACCCGTCCTGGGCCAACCACATGACCATCTGGGAACTCGCAGGCGTCCCCCGCAAGACCTACCCTTACTACAACCCCGCGACTCGCTCCTTCGACTTCGACGGCATGATGTCCACCCTGGAGGCCGAGGCGCAGCAAGGCGATGTCATCCTCCTCCACGCCTGCGCGCACAATCCCACCGGCCTCGATCCCAACAAGGAACAATGGAAGGCCATTGCCGACCTCTGCGAGCGCAAGAAGATCTTCCCCTTCTTCGACTCGGCCTACCAGGGTTTCGCGTCGGGGTCCCTGGACGAGGACGCTTTCGCGGTGCGTTACTTCCTCAACGAGAAACCCGCCATGGAGATGTGCGTTGCGCAGAGCTTCTCCAAGAATTTCGGGCTCTACGGACAGCGCGTAGGCGCATTCCACTACGTCCTGCCCCAAGGCAGCGACAGCCTCCGCGACATCGTCGTCAATAATCTGTGCCATTTGATCCGGGGCGAGTACTCTATGGGTCCTACGGCAGGCTGCAACATCGTGAAGAAAGTCCTGACGAACGAGGAGCTCACCGCGCAGTGGCACGAGGATCTCAAGGTAATGAGCTCGCGGATTCGCTCCATGAGAAGGGCTCTCTACGACGAGCTTCTGCGGCTGAAGACCCCGGGGTCCTGGAGACACATTGTCGAACAGGTATGCCCCTCCCCGTCTCCTCTTAAACAAACCCTCAACCAGTCGCGAAGCTAACCAGCATCTAGAATGGAATGTTCTCCTACACCGGCCTCACCCCCGCGCAGGTCTATTCCCTGAAGGACAAGTACCACATCTACCTACTCAAGTCCGGCAGGGCTTCCATCAGCGGCTGTAAGCCAGTTTCCTCTCTTTCCTAGATCACCGGTTGAATTCGATTCGAACTAACCTCTTGCAATGCAGTGAGTCAAAAGAACGTCGCCTACGTCGCGCAAGCCATCGACGACGTCGTGCGGAACGTCTAGACCTGAATGCCTGCATCGCATCTGGACCACCGCTGCAACCTACCCATGCATTCATTGCGTTAATTGCAACGGCATCAGCCGAGATTAGAGTATAGACGGACGATGTTTCGAGGTGCCGGGCTAGAGCTACATTACATCTTGCATAATACTTTAGATTCATAGAGCATGTATGATACGATATGAATAGAGGCAACGAGATTTACGATAACTTGCATAGCGGATCTGGCTTCCTTTCTTCGATCATTTATTGCAGAGGTAGGAGCGAGTCATACGACATTAAGATTGGCTATATACTGTACAACGAAGTAAAATGCATCAAAATGATAACAGGGCGTACATCAAGGGAAGAGAAGAGGGATGCAGAATAAAGTGCCGTCGCACAATGGTATAGTAATGCACGGGACAAGATGCATTCAGCACAAGCATTAGGGATGCAGAACGCGGCCATCACAGAGAAATCTCGCTAAAGTCCCCCTCGCCTTCCTTCCCCTTACCCTTCGCGTCACTGTTATTTGTCGTTGGTTCTTCCTGTTCCTGCTCTTCTTCTGCCTGTTCGTGTGCGGTTTCATCTTCATCTTCATCCTCCTCGTCGCCTTTCTCGTCACGCTGTTCCTCCTTTTCCCCAGGAGAGGCAACCTCCGCCGGGGTTGTCGACTCAGGTTTGCCGTTTAGTGTTGGTTCAGCACCTGCAGCATCATCCTTCGGAGGAGGGGGCGGCGGCGAATCCTCTTCATCCGACGAGACCTCTCTCTCATCCGCTCGAGGCTGGCCACTCATATCCGCGCCGGGGAAGGGAGTCACAGGAGGCTCCCCGACGCTCAATTCCCTCTGGTGCACAGGTTGCGGCTGGAGACTCACTCCACTCTGAGACTGGGACTCGGGCTGAGACTGCGACTGGGGCTGAGACTGAGACTGGGAGGGCGCATTGGTGGCCATCGACACGGAGGATCTGGTATGTTGATGTGTCGAGGCGTGAATGGGGCCGAGCTGTCTGGCCTTGGGGTCTGCGTTCAGGTAGTAGCCCCGGACCCCAACGATGGTGCCTTCCGCCTCACAGGCATCTACCCACTCCGGAACCACGACGGGAATGTTCATCTCCACCGCTTTCTCCCACAGCGGGCCTCTACCTTCTGTACATACAAAGTGAGTGGTGTCGATGCGCACGGTGTCGATCAGCTTGCCGCCGATACGATCCAACGCCGCGGCGAGCGCCTCCTTCTGCTGTTCTGGGAGGACGCCAGGGGTCACCGTGATACCGGACAGATCGGTCATCTTGTGCGTCCGACATGTCAGTTTCTCCGATTGGTATGTGCCGGCCGTTGTGCGCAGGACGAGGTGGAAGGAGTATTCCGTGTCGATGGCGAGACCGCTAATCTTGGTGCTCCGCGTCTCGAGCGGCCTGGGTATCGAGCCAGCTTTGGAGCCATTACGGTAGAGAGAAAGCGACTTGAGCGACGCGGTCGCCAGGTCGATTGGATCCCATTCTAGGACTAGGGAAGTTTGGGTTGCGTTACGGAGCCGGAGGACAGGCGGAGCGGGGGTCTTGACGCCGTAGTTGTTGAGAATCCGCTTCTGTAGTGCTTGGAAGGCTGAGGTGCTTGCAGCTTCTGCGGCGTGATTGCGCGACACTGTGATATCGACGATGCTGCCGGATGTGATGTTGTTCGGGAGAAGGACCGAGGGGAATTCGATCTGTAGATTGCCTGGATTAGCAGGTGAATTTCCAGCGGCAATAATCCTTTGACTCAAGAGCAAAATTTCGATATCGTGAAAGAGCTGCAAGTTATAATCGGGTGGTCATAATGCTGGGAGATGGGGCTTACGAGTCGGTTATCCTGCGTCAAGAGCACAGCGACTCCTGCGTCTACCTTGCCTACTGTCAAGGAGACCAACATTCTGAGAAATAGGACGGCAATGAGGATCTATCAGAGATGGCGCAGTTGATTCTCGCGCAGCAGTTGATAGATTCAAACGGAAGAAGGGAATAAATAGAAGTGGATGCCTCTCCGTTGTTGACTTGGTTATTGAGATGATCTTGAGCCCCATTAATTTAGTTGTCAACACGCCAAGAAGGCACGGCCTGCGCCGCCCAGACCGGGGTCGAGAATGTGTTATCTTCGACAACTGACGGACAGTGACTACGTTTCAACTGCTGAAGATATTGTGTTTCATGATTCGCATCTGCCCCAGTTTTACGTTGTTTTGAAAAGCGATGTCTGCTGCTGGCAAAGCTCTAATAATGCAGCGTATACCAAGGTCTCATTGCGCCATCAGCCTGTGAGCGCTGAAGTCGCTTCAGTCCACAATGACTTGCCATCTGTCCATTATGATTAACTAGTATTTGTGGATATTCTTTTATGATCTTGCTCCCTCTTGCGAGAAGTATTTGTCTGCCTCTCGCCGTCTCTCAAATGCCTCAGCAACATTCTTACGAGATAATCCATCTCCTTCTGAACAGCGTCGAACCCCACCTTCAAACTCTGCGGTAGGACAGCGATCTCGAGGCTACCCTTGAGACCGTAATCCGATGATCTCATGGCCACGGATCCTGAGGTTTCTGGCTCTGACACCAACCTTCTACCCTCAGCGTCGAACCCCTGCGCCGCCAGGGCCTGTCGGAACGCCAACCGCGCTCGCCTCGTCCCCCACGAGCGAACCACTCGCTTGAACGACTGCAGCGGTTGTGGATTCACCCTCCACCACAGTGTATTAGGATCCCGGTTGGCGTACAGATGTAGGATCTTGGGCCGGATGGCATGTGTATCAGAGAGGATGTATCGATTGGCAACGGGCGGTATGACTGTCTCAGGGTTGTAGCGCATGTAGAACTGACTTGTCCCTTTGACAAGCTTTCTTTGTACAGGCCGCCCAATCATGATGAGAAGGTAGGGGTCTGGTTATGGGCTTTGCCTCGATCATCAGGAGAAAGAGCTTTGGCACATCAAGGGCCGGCCTCGAGGCGCAATCAAAGAGAAGATAAATCCAATAAAGATCGGTCACTAGTATGAGTAAGATGCACTTTCCTGCCGTCAAAAGGTCAAATTCTCATAGAAACAATTCGAAATCGGCATCACTAGCCTTCTTTGGAGATAATATTGTTCCTTCCATTGTTTCAGTGACTCTTTTTCTGCCACAAAAAGGGCCCATGCAAAAGGCGGTGCAGATCGATGATTTCGATTGGCGAGGACCTTGTGGCGAGCCTTAGGCAGAATTCAGGCCGCCACGCCACCGAGCCCCGACAGCCCACTTACCTATATATTTGATCCGCGTCGAATTTGATCCCAGCGCTTCTCTCCGCCAACTCGACAACCCCCACTCTCAACCTCGCTTGCTCCTTGGGAACTTCTATTTCTACCCACTTACTTGTTACTGTATCAAGAGGAAACGCCAGCGCGGATAGCGAGTCGTCACCATGCCCAAGAACAAGGGAAAAGTAAGTTGTCGCTATTACTCTGATTCCTCCAAACAGAACCCCGCTTGCGAAAGTTTTTCACTGTCATTCACCGTACATTCAGCCCGTTTGGCTGCGCCGCGCGAAACGCGGTCGCCACGGTATATGAAATGACAGAAAAGCCTTGATCTTTGATTTTGCCACGATTTGTTGATATATTCCGATCAGATGCTAACTTCGTCAACAGGGTGGTAAAAACAGGCGTCGTGGAAAGAACGAGAACGACAACGAGAAGCGTGAGCTCGTCTTCAAAGAAGAAGGCCAGGAGTATGCGCAGGTCGTGAAGATGCTCGGCAACGGCCGACTGGAGGCCATGTGCTTCGACGGCGAAAAGCGACTGGCACACATCCGAGGCAAGCTGAGGAAGAAGGTCTGGATCAACCAGGGCGACATCATCCTCCTCTCGCTGCGTGACTACCAGGATGAAAAGGGCGACGTTATCATGAAGTACACCGCCGACGAGGCCAGAAGTCTCAAGGCCTACGGCGAGTTGCCCGAGCACGCAAAGATCAACGAGACCGATACCTATGGCCACGAAGGCTTTGAGGACAACGTCGAGTTCGACGAGGACCGCGAGACTGAAGACGAGAAGGAGATCGATGTCGACGAGCTCTAAATACCCTTCATCCCTGTGCAGTCAACCCTGCGAGAGCCACCGGGGCCCCCTTTGCCGCCAACTCTGTTCTCCCCGACCTGGAGGTTCTGGTTCTGCCGATTCTTCTTTCGCTTGCGACCTGTGCGGCAAGAAGTTCGACGCCTGGGCTCTTTCTATTCTTGTGTCGCCTGTCTCCCGAAAAGGTGACACCGAGGAGGGTCAGAGTTGCGGTGCCTCCCCGCTTCGCGTTCGACCGCGTCAGCGCCACCCGGTGCCGTTCCTATCTGTCAGGGTTGATAGGGATTCTCGGAGATCGTACATGATACTGAGCTATTTCGGCTGTGCCGTAACTCAGTCTCCATCGTGAATTGCGATTTTGGGTAATCTGCAGAGAAATAGTTGCCGATGCATGTGATGAAACTGGCTGCAAGCTGCATGTTTCGTGTTAGCAATTCGTTTGTCTGTTATTCCGTTCCTTTTTCCTGTTGAAAATTGACGATAGACTCATGAGAAGTTTACGAGAATTAAAATATTTCCAATACTACTTCCCGACTGTACATGTAGCTGTAGTCTCCCTCCTTGATATTTACATGTCGCAATCTGAGTAGAGACAATCTCAACTGGTATCGAATACATTTTTACGGAAGAAGCCAACGATCTTCCGCGCGGCCTCCTTTCCAACCAGAGGATCAAGCTGCTCAACATCCATATTCGCGATCTCGCTGATATTCCCCGTCTCGAGGATAAGTCGCTCGAGCACCTTTGGCGTCACCCCAGGAACCGCACGCAGCATGTCCTGAGGGAGAGCATTGAAGGTACGATGCTCGATACCCGCCGCCGCCATGACATCGCCCGGATGTGATGATGCGACAATATCCATATCGAGGCCGATCTGCACAGCGCGGATAGGGTCTGGTTCTGGGTTATTCTTCTTCAGCTCGGCGAAGATTTCGGCGGTCTGGTAGGGTGAGGAGGACCATATGATTTTCAGGCGTGGGAATGTTAGGGTGAGAAGTACGAGGAGATGCTGGGCGGATTTGGGGCTGGATGGGTTTATGAGGGAGCTGCTGACGGATAGGGAAGTGGTTCCTGTTCCGGATGACGAGAAGCCGTAGTCGGTGAGGAATGATGTGCCGGGTGTTGACGCGGATGCGAACGCGTCGAATGTGAAGGATTTGTTTTGGTCGAATTCAATGAGCAGTAGAGGGTTCTTGTAATGCTGGAGCATCGTCTCGGCCTGGTTGTAAAGCCGTCCATTTCTCAGGGAGGCGATGAGGTCGCGGACTGATTTTCGCTCCACACAGATATCTGGGGTCAGGATATAATCGCCGACTGTTAACTGGCACGGAACGATGACCATGTTGTTTCCGTGCAACAGAGACGGAAGGGCGCTTCTGAATTCTCGAACGTCCACCACTACTCGAGGAGGTGACGCTGTTGCGGCGAGTCGACCACCTCCGGCGATACGCGTGTTCACTGTGCGAAGGAATTGTTCCTGGGGATCTTCTTGACTCTTATCATGGGTGAGGGTGACAGCCATGCTCTGGGTGATGCTTTAGTACACGGGACGAATGAGACACAATCGAAGTGGCTTACCCCTTTCTCTTTTATAAGCTTAGTAAACGAGTCCTTCTCTCGTCGAACTGCACTCAGGTAACGCTGTTCTTCCACAGAGCCCCCATAGTAGATGAAGTATACCCTTACATTCCTTGCAACGTGCGAGCTGCGGTAAACTTCCACCCGCCGAATAAACGCTGGGTCGGGTTCGTACATGATAATGTATCGCGGACGCACTTCTTCCAGTATATGCTCGTCCATATCGCCATCGTAGGGATGCACTATGACCAAGTCGTCCATGTCATACAGCTCGAAGAAGTCTTCCATGTCTTCGAAGTCATCATTGATGATCTCCTCTTTCTGTATTTCTTCAATATCGGTTGGTTTTAACTCTTCTAGTAGGCTGGAGACTTGGCCCGGCAATTCGGTGTCAGTCTGAACGCTAGCATTCGGTACACGCGCTGCAGCCGATGTTACTGCTCCTCCACCGCGGACACGACGTCGTTTGTTCGGAGGAGCTCTGCCCTGCTGACTCGTTGGCTTCGGCGACTCCTGGCCCTTTGCATTCTGGGTGTCGTCGCTCGATTTGGCAGAAAGATTCTTGTTAACATTCGCCAACGAAGTCTTCCAATCAAGATATTCGCGTAGTCTTCTGCGCAACATTACTTCCGCAGAAAATCTCTTTTCATTCGCAGGACCAAGGTCTTCATCAGGGTCTTCGGGCTCGTCTGGCCTATCTTTACCGATTCTGGCATGCATTGTTCCGAGATACTCCCTGATCTGCCGGCAGGTGCGTTGGTCTGTACACATGATGAGGACACTACTGTTCGATTCATCCGCGCTGACAGGATTGAGGTAAGCATCTTGTTCAATCTCCTCTAGCACTTCTGCTAGAACGGCCCACTTGGGCTGTTCCTCCAAAACTGGTCGAAGGGTGGAAGACAGAGAGTCCAGAGCACTATTGGCCGCATCACGAGTGATCTTTCCTTCGTATACCCTTGACTTGGCGGTCTGGAATAGCACATGAGCAGCATCGAGAAAGAGCCAAGGTGAATAATTATGTCTTGTCGAACCAGGCGGTGGAGAATGCGCGGTTACAATAGTATCCAAATATTTCAAGAAGGAGACCGCATCATAAGTAAGCAATGCGCTGTGCTAGGTTAGTTCCTATGCGGACACGAATCATGCATGTTTGATGCAATCAGACGTACTGAAGGATCGCGCGAAGATCAGACAGATCGCTGACAATCTGTCTGGTCCTGAAACTCACTCGATGCCACATGGGATCGAGCTGACGCCTTATCGCGATGTCAAAGCTCCGATGCAACGCGCTGTCCAGGGTCCATTCCGCCATGTCAAGTCCAGTATTTGCTTTCTTCAACTCTGCAATACTGATTTCCACACACTCTAAAACTGCATTCTGAATTTCGCGCATCTTATCGCTCATCGGCACCTCAAGCTCAATCACCTCGGCCTTTCTGTGTCCCTCTAAGGCCTCGGCAACAGTGACATGAAATCGCGGCCATAATGATGTTTTGCGCAAAAACAGGTTGCGCATAGAGTTCGCCAGAGGAGCAAACCCCGTTGTGAACGGCTCAGGCGAGTCGGAGAAAGCCTTGAGAAAACCGGACTTGTTGATTTGCCGATAAATCCGAACGATAAATGCTTCAGTAGAGGTTGCTGCTATCCTAGGATGCTTTCAGCTGACGCTCCTTGTTCATCTATTCGCAAGGTTATACCTGTCCGCGTGGAGTACGACCATGCCTGTGACCTTTTCCGGGTCGAGGAGTTCTATTGCATCTCAGAAAATGACATCATGGTAATCAGAAAGACAGCCTTACTGGATAGAAGATCAACCACAAGTATCCTGGATGTTACACTCAGGATACCGCCTTGGGCGTAGATCTTCTCTCTGGATGATTATCAATCACTAGATAACGCATTCCGCTCATATAGCACGTACCGCATGGGAACAGTCGCCCTTTCAGTGTTGATGACTCTAAGACCCCTGGCAAGAGGGGTCTTGCTAATGGCATAGTGTTCCGCGAGAGCTACAAGCTTTAGCCTCGCAACTTCTGCAAGCCCCGTAAAGTATGGTTATCCTCATACTCCGTACCTTCACCGATCCATTCATTTTCCCGATCATCCGCACCCACAACCAGTACTAAGTTATTGCCTGCGGCATCGTAGAAGTGGAGCAAGTTCGTCACCAAGCGCAGGAGGCCCAACCCTCGGGCAAGAATGACAAGCTCATCTTCGCCGCGTAGTTCGTTGAAGATGTCCTGCTGATATTGCTGTATGCGACGTCGTCAGCACATGGATTATGGCCCAGGCATGATCTCTCTGACTCTAGTAAGGCGCTTACCAAGGGCAATGACAGTTTCACCGGGACATTGGCGCGTTCAGGCGGCATGACGAGCCTCTTGACGCGGAAATACGTCCTTCTTTCGACAAACTGAGCATTGATGAGGACGCGGTGTCACCTGACAATGATGTAATCGTCCGGGTCGACTCAGATAGATTAGACTACCTTTCTCGGCCTAGCGCATCACGAAGCTTACTCCGCATTATTAGCAACGCCGGCAGTCAATCCATAAGTCCATTCAGATGGACACCCTCAGCCAGCTGATTCAGAAGCATAAAGATTTTGCCAAATGTGCATGTCGTGCTGTGTACATAGTGCTGCATAGTAATGTTCCATGATCGCGGCCTTTACTGAGGATTGGACGTGGTTATCGGGCGCTACCTTGGTATATGTGAAACACGATTGCCGAGTGAGGCGAGTCTGCAGTCCTGCTGGTGCGGCATCAAGGTGCTGGCTGGCCGTCAAAGGCTCTGTCATGCTTGCGTGGCGTACCATTCTTCTTGGTGGGATTGTAGCTCCCGGATCGCCCGAGAAGTGACCATTATGATCAGACACAAACTGTACCCTATCATGTACGTGAAACAGCCCCTCAGATATTATTGATCAACATGACAGTTTCATTATCTGCAATGACGGATGTAGAATCGAACACTTTACCTATGGACCAAACACTTCGTATAATAGTGTCAAGCTTTAGTGGTCACAGGGGTTATGCATACGTTTGAAGCTGAGAGACACCGGTGTGGCGCTCAGCAAGGGCGGTCCAAAAGCAATTAGAAGGGCTGTTTGCGGATCTTCTATTCCTTTCCCGCCCTGCCTGCAGGTAGGTCTCCAGTCCTCGCATTCTACAAGAAGTCCTTGTGACAATTAGCAGTTCGTTAAGTTGCACATGCCCAAGCATGGTTCCCCTGCGTCCTCGAAGACTTTGACTGAGGCAGCTGCTACTCGAGATCCGAAATGGATTTCAATTCACATGTTCGTGTAATAGGATATACATATTGATCGGTACGAAACTGAACAATCATCGCTCTGGTACAGTTGGGTAGAGTGGCATAGCCTTCGTTGCATTCATCAAACATAACAGAAAACAAGTAAGGAGGGCGGAAGAAGCTGAAAATCACAGCAACCTCGTTTGAGAAGACGGCATGATCGTGAATGATCATCCACAGCAGAATACATCATTCTACTGGTTCAGTTCCTTCTTGCGCTGTTCGATCTCCTCCCTGGAGGCTTTGGGTGGCATACCTATATCGCTATCAGTCGGTGATGTGATGTTGTCTTGTGAAGGTATGCTCACTATCAGGAATCTGGGGTCCCTTAGAAATGTGATCAAAGGCAGTAGCCTTCTTTTGCTCACGCTCTGAGCCCTTCGAGGTGTTATCTTCGGGTTTATTGCTTCCCTGCGCCGTGGGGAAGTTGGAAGTATCTGACGGAATGACAGGCATGATGGATCCGGTGAACAGATATTGCTTATCTTCTTCGATTGGCGATAGAAAGGAAGCTTGGAGATGTTTGGAAATTCGGCGAGATAGTTGATAGAATTCAAGAATCAAAAAGGCAGTAAGCAAGCAGCCCTAATTTATACCTGTCATCCATGGTAGGCGGGATGACGTCGTCGTAGGTATACTTCAGGCATTTATGTTGTGCAGCAGTCCACAAGACCAGGATCATTTTGAATTTTTTTGACAGATAATCTTCTACTGATTGCCCTAATACTTCATCAAATTTAGTAGAGGATCTCTAGTCCCTGGAAGTCTGGCATTCAGTGAGGCATCCTATGTATAATGTGCATAACTAAGCCTTGGTACTGGTAGTTAAGTAACTACCTCTCTATAGCGGGTGATAAACACATATTAGGCAGTAGCAGTTACTTCTTCCCTTTAACTAATGTGTGGCAGGGCAGGATGAAATATTCAAGAATAAAAGATTAAACTAAAGAATGGCATGGATTCTAGATGTTGATAAATACATCCTGTTAAGCTCGCCGTAGATATCTGTAAGGTATCAATAGGTTACCTTAAACGGTGCTGCTACCTCTAGTTAGTATGGCGATGGAGACCCCACCTGTCCTTGGTTTAGTGCCCCCCAGTAGGTAACCACCAAACTCCAAAGTGACCGAACCCAACAAACTCATCTTCATCTCTCCTGTCTTCTACACAATTAGTCCGTTACCTCTGCTTCATAGACCCCTTCACTTCTTATAGAGAAGAAGTTGTTCTTTTCCTCCGTTCGCTCTCCTGCTTCAATTCAGATTTTCCATCATTTCCCAGCCTCTCCTATAACGCCGTGGTCGCCGCAGTGTATCAACATCCGTGCCTAGCACACGAGCACTCTTCGATTCTCATCGAGGCAGCCACCTATCCTCATGCGATGAATGCGCAACACATAATATAAGAAAAAGTCATCGGTGCCACCTGTTCCTCATCCACTTATCCCTCTGTCATCGTGTCTCGGCACTCCGGGTGATCCGCCATGCCGTCCATTCTTAGCGATGCCGACAAAGAAACCGTGAAGAGAAATGTCCCGAAACCATCGAACAAGATCCTCGCTGTAGCCGTTGCGCGGCTCTACGTTGCACACCCCGATCCCCAGAGATGGACATACACAGGTCTGCAGGGTGCTGCCGTCCTTGCCAACGACCTGGTCGGGCGGACATTCTGGCTGAAGCTAGTGGATGTATCTGTGAGTAGTTACTTCTGTCAACAAGGCTGGCATTCAGGAAGAAGATTGCTGACGGCTCATCGCCACTTCGGAGCATAGCCTGCTGGGAGAGGTGTTATCTGGGACCAGGAAATCTACGATAATTTCGCATACAATCAGGACCGCACGTTCTTCCACACGTTCGAGCTCGAAGACTGCGCCGCCGGTCTGTCTTTCGCCGATGAGAAGGAGGCAAAGACCTTCATCAAGAAGATGCATGAGAGGGAGAAACATGCAAGCAAGGAAACCCGTCAAACACCGTTCGCATCAACTCGAGGCCAGGGTCCGGCCCCTAAGGTCAATGGCAAGTCCGGCGTGGGACGCTCGCTGTTTGGCAGTCTCCTAGGCCATCGGTCACCCTCTGGGTCGAGTGCACCACCTCCTGCACCCGCGCCTGCAGCACCTTACACGCCTCCACCTCAATTAGCTCCCCCGAGCGAACCCCCCCGCAAGGAGTTGCCCTTCGATACTAGCGATCCATCATGGAAGGGGCTCCTAGATGAACTTCTCCAGATGGGAATTACGGAAGACCAGATTGCGGAGAATTCCGACTTCATTAAAGCCTATATAGAACAAAGGCAAGGCAATGAAGCCGAGTCGGAAGATCAGAGGCGAGGTAAGGCTCCGCCTCCTCCACCTCCATCCGCGCCTCCCGTCTTGAAGACCACTGCCATTAGTCCACAAAACACTGGCAACAGCGCGGGCAGTCGACGCGGTGCACCGCCGCCTCCTCCCCCATCGCGCAAAGCTCGTCCTGAAGCGGAAGAGGAACCGGCGCCTGCGCCAGCGCGTGAACCATCACCTGCGCGACCCAGGTTCCGTGCGCCGCCTCCGATCGCAGATGCTGGTAAGCTCGCTCACACCGTTGGCCTTCCGGTTCCTGGCCGACAGAGGTCCGGCACTAACCCTGGCCCGCCCCCTCCTCCCCGACCTCCTAAGACCCCTATGGAGGATGGTGGTGGCCCCCGTTTCGGGGTTCCTCCTCCTTTCCAGGGGGAGCGGAAGGTATCCGCCCCGCCAGCACCGCCCAGCCGCAGTTCGGCACCTCCAGGGCCACCACCTCCTCCTCCGCGCAGCCCTGCAACCCCACCACAGCTTCCTCCCAAAGTTCCTCCTGCGCCGACCTCTGCGGCAGGACCTCCGCCTCCTCCACCGGCCCGCAATCCTGTCCCACCGCCCCCGCCTCCGCCAGTTCCTGCTGCTTCGCGGCCAATTCCTCCCCCTCCCGCCGCCAGTGCCGTACCCCCTCCACCTCCACCTCCACCTCCTTCAGCGAGTGTTCCACCACCACCCCCTCCTCCTCCTCCTCCAGCAAGCGCAGGACCACCCGCGCCTCCTCCTCCTCCTCTCCCCCCATCAAGCGCAGGCCCTCCACCACCCCCGCCGCCTCCTCCGGCTCCTGGCGGCTCTGCGCCTCCTCCACCACCGCCTCCTCCTGGTGCAGGTGTACCTCCCCCGCCTCCCCCTGCGGGTGGCGCGGCTCCACCTTTGCCTAAGCCAGCAGGTGACAAGGCTGACCTTCTTGCTGCTATCCGAGCTTCCGGAGGACAAGGAGGTGGAGCCTTACGGAAGGTCCCAGATTCCGTAAAGAGAGATCGAAGCGCCGCCCTTGTTCCCGGATCTGCTGCTGAATCGGCCGCGCCAACTCCAAGTGGCGGGGGTGCCCCTCAAGGAGGTTTGGCCGGCGCTTTGCAAGACGCCCTTGCTAAAAGGAAGCAGAAAGTCAGCGGTAGCGGTAAGTTTCCCTACAACATTTGTCCGCAAGCGAAACAAGCTAATATTCAAACAGATGATGAGAAAGACGATGATGATGATTGGTGATAGCGTTCGCATGCTTGTAGCCTCTCTGTTTGTTGCTGAGTCTTCCAGTTCTATTCAATGCATGAATTGGCGGTCACAGGATGGTTCATCTTCTTGTTGTTGATACCTTGCATGTCTGCGTCACTTTTCTTTCTTTTCTCTCGCTTTCAACTATGACAAGTCGTATTCACGAGGGAGAGCGCTGCTCACCATCCCTTGAAGGTTTTACAAAAGGAACGAGAACGAGTGTTGATTCTAGAATTGGCGGAAAAACACCTATGCAAACCACATTCAATTCCATTCAACCATATAGAAGGCTTTAGTACGTCAGATTGCCTGTTACGGGACATTGCTCTGGCTCTGTACTTGCACATATCGATCACCTGTGGATAGACCACGTGCTGGAGGCAATTTCTACCAATCATGGGGATAATCGGCGGTGACGGTGAAAAGTATACGGAACATCATTGATCCGCTATCTTCCTGCGGAAACACCTTGAGCAAGAAAATAGATGGACAGTATCTGATAACTCATCAATTTCCAGAAGAAAACGATAAGGAAAGCGACTGTCAATCAAACTGGTTGACTGCTCGTGAAGGCAGCCAGATATGCTGTCATCGTCGCATCTGAAACCCTCAGCCCCTTCTGCGACGCTCCTCCGATTTTTGCGCTCTCAATCCGATTTTCTCAGCGTCAATTCATCAACATGCGCACGTCCTCCCCGAAGTAAGCCATACGTACATCGGAGACTTCCCTGCGACGCGTCCTCGAGGCCTTCGTCCACCTGGGCTTGCACTGCTTCAGCACCACGTCGAACGACGTTGCAGACCAGTCTGGACAGAGTCCCTAGCCTCGCGGCGAGAAGTCATAGCAGTCCGCGGCCTCAGATCTGGCTCTGTACCGGCCAAGCCGCACGCTCGTCTTCAATTTTTGCCTTCTCAAGCGCACCGTCCTCGCGATCCGTTTCCACCAAGAGCCGTCCACTTCTACGAAGACTCTTTGATCTGAGGCGTAGCAAATCGGCAGCGGATAAGCACAACGTTCGCGGCGGGCCGGCGCTGATTGACGATGGAACAGAGGGAGGCTTCAATATTGGCCGAGGGCTAGCGGCAAAAGTATCAAACGAGTTACGGCTACGGTGTACGGAGTTTGACAAGAACGGCAATGTCACTCTTGTGAATGGCGAGTTTAAGAAAAGCGAGTTGATCGCAAAGGTGCGTCTCCCATCTGCATGACTCTGCTTGCCGAATATAAAACTGATAATCGATTGAAGTATGGGCTTCTTCCTAGAGATCTTCGCAAGATCGACTCCTCGA
>JAABUG020037744.1:0-67211 GCA_011319215.2 Scortechinia acanthostroma
GAATTCGTTTGCGAGGGTGGCGTATGTGGGTTCGTATCTTGATTCGTGTGTGACTGGTGCTGGATGGAGTCGTGGTCTTCGAGTACGCCGAATACCGATGGGGTGGTCTTCGGAGAGTACGGCAATTATGGGCCTGGAGCGTCGACGGCTCAGCGGGCCTCGTTTGCGACTCAGTTGGATGATAGTAGTGTTTCGCTGTTCCAGCTGTCGAGCCTCTTTGGCGTTACGTCTTGGATTGGTTTCACTCGTGTCAGTGGGACTCTGTTCGTCCCTGGAGGTGCAATCGCCACAAGTGCAGCTGTGACAGCCACGCCGACGAGCATCGTCATTACACCCTCGACCGTGACGACTACCATGACCGTGACCAACAAGGAGACTGTGTTCACGACCTTGACCTCTACCGACAAGACTTCGACGGCCAAGTATACCGTCACGGAAGACGTGGGTACAACACTGACTCCTGCCGAGTCTTTCAAGACAACGACGCAGAAGACTACCATCACGGACACGGTGGTTGTCACTGAGCCGACGGTGACGAGCACGAAGAGGGTTGTTGTTACCAGTGATGTTGGTCTGACTGTCACACCGGCTCCGCGAAGACAAGCACGCTGAAGGAGACCACCACCGTCTTTGCAACAACTACCCAGGCGCCGTCTACCGTCACTGTCAAGAGCACGTTGACCTCTTCGACGACTACCACAGTGACAGCCAAAGCTGTAACAACAACAACGACTGCAGTAAGCACAACGACCACAGTCACGACATCCACGCCAGGAACAGTCAAGGTAACTTCAACCGCCACTGTCACTACGGGGACTGGTGGCACAACCACCATCACAGCCAAGGCCAGCACAAGCACACTTAGCATCACCTCGACAGTCTCCAAAGCCAAGACCATCACCACCACAATCGCCTGCGTCCCAGCTGCAAACGCAAAGGCGAAACGGAGCGTAATCCCTCGAGCTGCCCCGCGACTGTCACCGACTATATGACCCTCACAACAATCGTCAAGACATCCACCGTGAAGCTACCCGCATCAACTGATATCGTCGCTCTGGTCACCACCAAGACAACCGGCAAGACGAGCACGATCCCAGCGCCAACTACCACTATTACCGTTCTGTCAACGGTGACTAAGGGCACGACTAGCACTATCCCAGCGGTAACCAGCTATGCCACTGAAACCAGTATCTCAACTATCGGAAAGACGACTACGCTGAAGGCTGCTACTCCTACGATGACTGTTACCTTGCTCGGGACGAAAACATTGACTACAACTATGGTCGGTGCAACTCGGACGGTCACCAGTCTCAAGACAAGAACAATTGCATCAACCGTCTCGCTTCCTCCGAGCACAATCACCGTGACCAAGTCGACTGTCTCGACGGTCCGCTCGACGGTCGTGCTCCCCACTCCTACAAGCATGGTCATGAAGACGACGACATATAGTCTTACCCCTTCGGCGACGGTTACTTCCCGGGCTACGAGTACCAAGACAACAACGGTAAAGACGACGGTCACGCAGACGCAGACAGTGACTAGAACGGCCAAGGGGGCTGGAAGCTGTCCTGCCACTAACTGACCTTATCCTTCTTCTTACTTTATCAAAGTTTAGTTGACTTGAATGATTCAATTGCATTAATTGTACATAATCATATAACTCATAACAAACAACGTCACCTGCAATCCCCTTCACAAAATACCAGGATATGTGGGTGCTGATCAAGGAGGCAACTGACTCTTACTCTCCTCAGGAAACTTCCTAAACAAATCCGCCAGATGATCAAGCGGCGCCGCCATCAACCCAGCGACCGTCTCAAACGGTGGCTTGTCAGGCGCACTAGGGTGGCTTCTTGTCGGGATAAACTTCTTCGTGCGCATGAACTTCTTCGTGTGGCTCTCCGAGTCGGCCTGGTCGAGCGTCTTCTCGAGGCTAGGCAGATCCTCAGTCTCTTCTTCCTTGATGTGCTGGCCTAGATCCTTCCAGAGGGCTTTGAGGGTAGACTCGAACTCGGCATCATCGGGCGACAGGCCTTGGAATTTGTAGAGGTGTTCTTTGACCTATTTCATTCCATATTAGCATAGCACTTTATATTTGAAGGAAAAGGGAGAGGGGAAGGGGGGAGGATACAGATTGATGCTCAGCACGATCCTTATCAGCCATAGCCTTGCCGTTGGGAAGGTTCTTCTCCATCAGAGGATAAACAATCAGCTCCTCGCCGATGGAGTGGCGGGCCAGTTCCCAGGTGAACTGGTTCTGCCAGCGGCGTTTCTCATCAGAGGTGGTGGCGGAGAGGATCTTGTTGTAGGCGTCCTCGAGCTCGCGGTGGTCGTCTTTGATTGCGTCTGCGAGGCGAGTCATGGTGGGTGTTGTCACTGCAAACGTTCTGTATATGTTGAGTTTTGAGGTGATGGGGAGGGTGGATGGTCGGAGGGTTCTAGGGACAGAGGCGAGGGAGCGGGTGAACATGGTGTTATTATAGATATGTTGCAGCTGATGTAGATGAGGGGTAGGTCTAGTGTGACTCTGTCGAGGTACTTTTTATACTTCAGTTTTAGTGGTTTGTGAGTAGTAGAGTCAAAGGTAAGGTGGTATATGGGGATCTCCACTGCCCCACATCTCCGGGTTCAACGATGAACAAGCCAATCATATAGCGAGAATTACCAAGTACAGATGCAAATAAATGTCATTCTCACGTCATGTTCTAGACTGTTGCTTTGCTTTCTTGAATATCCTACCTTACACTGCTCACTGTGACGTATACATTCCTCTCCAACTTCCTTGAAACATTGGGGAGAAAGCAAGGACCGTCCCCGATCCTTGGAAATACGCAAGTATGAGCTATGCCAATAAAAAGAATATGTGATAGGCGGAAAGTATCAATGTCATTGACATAGCTTATCCTGTTGCTAATACCTGTCGTCTGATTCGAGCCTCTGAACCTTATGACAACCTCGTGATGCAAATATGGATAGAACCAAGATATTCGCAGTATTGATCGAGATCGAGATCGAGATCTCATATGGCAGAATCAGGCAGAGGGTTAGCTCTGTAACGACTGGATCATACGACCGAGGAGATACGATTCCTGTTTGGATTTTTACTGTTTAATTCACCTTGTTGGCGTTGGCGTTGTGAGGTCACCATCGCTACAAAGAGCAACAGGCACCCTTTTATTGTCCTCTAGAGGAACATGCTGCAATTGCTCTCATAGACCCAATGTCAAGCAACATTCAATTGGTGTCTTTAGTAGGTAGATAGTCTTAGTGGAACCGGATATATCGCCATTATAAGAGATGCCAGATTATACGATGCTTGCGCCGCCATAGGCCATGAGAAAGTCAATTGGGCTCTTTAATTCCATTAGTTGAGTGTGGTGAGAATGGTAGAAGCGCCCTAAGCAGGCTGGCAGCATTGACGCCTGAGTCATTGCTTTTTGAGAGCTATTGGGCTCCTATATGTCGATGTGACTTGCCAATGTTTGTCGGAGAAGGTACAGAAAAAAAAGAGTGATCCCATTGATATTTGTTGTACTAAAGATGGATAGAAACGCCCTTTATGTTTCCTCAGAGGTCCGTGAGGTATTTGGAACGATTTATGATAAGCTCATCTCACCGATTCCTAAAGAGTCACTCCCTTGGTCTCTCCTACCCTGACCACATACTTGACAGCGCTCGCTTTACCACTCTTCAAATCCGTCAATGCCTGCTGAAGTCCCCCAAGACCACCCGGCACAACCTGATGCGGATGGGGCTTGAACCACCCATCCAAAAGGCCCTTGGCGATGTATCTGAAATGAACAAATCCAAAGTCCTTCTGGTCGGCATGAACACAACCAACATACGTCTTGGCCTTGTTGATACCTGCAGGAAGCGCATCATCCTCCACAGGCAACACAAAAGCGATCTTTCCTCCCTGCGACACCACTTTTCCAAGGTTAGTAACGCTGCTTCCCTCGCTGACGCCATCAAAAGCATGCAAGAGCGTTTCGTCCGATCCAGAAGATTTCAGGGCATTCTTGATCTCGGAGACGACGGACTCATCGCCCTTGCGGTAGTCGATGATGGTGTCACCCTTGGACCGGTCGATGAGTGTCTCCACGAATGGGATGCCGCGTCCCGCGACGGTGATGATGGGGTGAATGTTGCTCTTGACAGCCATTTGAATAGCAAAGGCTCCGACAGCCGTAGCGCCGCCGTAGATAACCAGCGGGATACCGGAGGTCGCAGGACGCCATGGTTCAGGCAGGCCCAGGTCGTGGTACAATGCAATAGCGGATGTCATAGCTGCAAGTGGTAACGTCGCAGCTTCTACTATCGATCAACACCGATGTTACTTGCACAATAGGACTGCTATGCTGACCTTCAAAGCTTGTGGACTTGGGAATATGGAAAGTAGTATGCTGCCAGCTAATGGCATACTCGGCGTAACTGCCATGCGGCTCCAGCATCTGATGAAACGCAGCGACGCGGTCACCGGGCTTGAACTCGATGACATTGTCGCCGACGGCAGCGACAATACCGGCAATATCATCGCCTTCGTTAAAAGGTCGGTTCTGCCATTCCGGCAGCTTCCTGAACCGACATTAGATTCTGTCAACGGTACGATTGCTGGGACGTACCAATCCTTGGGATTTGTGCCGCTCACAACAACTTTAATCAGAACCTGATCCGGTCCAGGTGTCGGAACGGGACTGTCGATGATCTCGACGGAAGGTCCTTTGTTAACCAATGCTTCCTTCATGGTGTGATGAGATGCGAGAATTGGTTGTAGTTTTTGTTGGGAGGAGAGTGGAAGGCCGGCTAAGTGGGGATAGATGTTTATAGGTGCTGCTGATTACAAATCGGAATATCGGATATTATATTTATACCTCAATGTCTCTGCATAAAGGAGACTATTGGCTTTGTGATGGCAACAATGGTCTTCAAAATTGCATAACTCAGAGTAATTCACCAGTCTTACTATTTTGCTTCAGATTATTTTTCACAGCTTTAATGCAGGCATAGTCTTAAACACAATACTTACCTATATAGTGCAGCCGTCGTCTCATAGCTTCTATAGTTTTGTAGGATTTTAACTGCTTTGCGCTTAAGGGCTCTTGCAGTATTGCCTTTCTCACACCCTTCCACAAACAAATAATATTTAAGCTGTGCTAGACTGATATGTATATGTGTTGTCTAATCTGCATAGTCTGATGCTATCACCTTACCAGCAGGAAAGAGAAAACCTTTTATAAGTATTAATAGATTCAGAGACCCACTCCAGTTATCACTTACAATCAATTATCCGGGCGTGCCTCAGTCTCAAAACTAGTCAGAATGATGGATGAAGACGCATATCCGACCCAAGTGTTCAACATACTGATTTTACGTGTTGACC
Organism: Scortechinia acanthostroma; assembly: GCA_011319215.2. Taxonomy (NCBI): domain Eukaryota; kingdom Fungi; phylum Ascomycota; class Sordariomycetes; order Coronophorales; family Scortechiniaceae; genus Scortechinia; species Scortechinia acanthostroma. The sequence continues at coordinate 5,381 of JAABUG020037744.1, forward strand.
TGATCTCGAGTGTTTCGATCCTAGGGGTTAATGTTTCTGAGACTATTTTCCCCCGGGGTGGTGCAGCCAGTTTATAAGTGCCGCGCATGGACTAGGCTCCGTTACAGATGGTACGTTCCTCAGATTTAATATAGGAGGTCATTCATGTAGTATCCAGTTGGCCTGAACAGGAGGCGATGTTCAATCCACATTCTATTTCCTGCTTGACTTTCACCTAGGTGCTCAGCTCCATATACAACCCCATGCTCATGCTTTCGCTCCCCGGGTTCCTTCAAGCCTGAATATTCCGTGATTTCCTCCACGGATTGACCCGTCTCCTCTTTTCCGACTATTCGCTGAACTGCCATTGCATCGGCGGTTCAACTGTCGGAAGAAGGGGGTTCTGGTTGGGTGTCATGGACCCTTGCAGTCTTCCCACTTTCGTTTGGCTATGCTGTTGTTGCCCTAGAGATAGTTGTTGCAATAAGTGATATATGCTGGTATAGGCGAGGTAATCAAAGCGTTGGAACTGAGAGCATCCTCCAAGTGCCGATAGGTGGCCATTGACGCCACGATCTCACGTTTTGGGAAGAATATGAGTCATAATAGACAGCCAGGGTGACTCTCCTCCACTTCCATAAGGGGCTTCAATCATTCAGTGAAATGGAGTACACCATTCTCCAAAGATGAAGGTGAAAAACTTGGAGAGCTCATCAATCCAAAGCGGACCATGGTTGGATTAGCCACTGTGCCCTGTGAATACCAATTCAGATTATTATGAGGCCAAGGTTTGCACTGATGATGGACTCCATCGCATTCAAAGAGAGGTGATATTCCCTGTATCTTGACAGACGATGGCCGTAACTGCAAAGCAGCTATAGAATCAAGGTTACTGCGTCTACCCTGCCTCTCTCTATAGGAAGGTTAAAATAGTTTATTATATATATTAGTTCATATCCCAGCTTTTGTGCGTGATACTATCCTTAGTTGTCTCAGGGAGATGAGCTCTATCCTCCTTAGAGGTGCTGTGAAGTTCCTCATAGTCTGAAAGGCCTTTGAGGGCGCTCTAGACTGCCTAATAATGTCTATTTTCGGCCCTCTCTAGCTATCATTCAATCTCTGTCATTCAAGAAAGCCATCCGCAAACTTTCTTACTGTTTAGGTTTGTAGAGAGTTCGTCATCTTCTTTCCATTTGCAACCAGAAAGCTAGCCAGGCTTCGGGCCCCATATTCTCTGCATTGAGGCTAGTTAATATATTAGTATATATCACAGTGTGCATACTGTAAGGTATAGATTACTTATCTTGCTTGATCTATCGTAAAGTCACCGATAATAGGAGATTTAGCAAGAAGGGGCTGCAGCAGTTGCAAGACAAGTATAAGATGTAGATGTTATAAGATGAATAGAATTCTGCGGCAGCGAGGCTACCCTCACGCCATCATGTGAAAGGCGAAAGGAGCAGCCGCTCCTCGATGCGCTTGAAAACCGTTTCGCTGCTTGCCGTCAGCAGTAGACCATAGCGTGATCTCGGATTGCCCGCTGCATCGCGGACATATAACTCAGTCTTGCCAGTAACCTGACTGGCTCTACCGTTCTGGGTCAAAATAGGTCTTGCTGCGTCAACACCACATCATGTTCACCAGGCGGGTTCGGCGGACGGACAATAAGACGACTGAATGGGAGATAAATGGCTGTGGGCCCTTGATAAGTTGGCGTATTCGCCGAAATTTCATCAGGACATCATTGGCCTCTTCCGGGCAAAATATGTTCGTATAGCATTTCGCGCGGCAGTGTCACCATCACTGTCCACACACCCATATACCTAGCTCTCTCGCGCCTTAGAAACGTCTCCGCGACGGCAGCACTCCCAATCGCCATAGCAGGACAGATAAAGAACGCGACAAGCGGCCTCCACGCCGCCATAGACGCATAATCCGGGCTCTTAGTGCAGCCGACATTGCACACGAAGCTTAGCACTAGCGAGATGGGAAGATAGGCATCCGTCCAAAACGCTGGGAGAGTGGTTTCCGGACCCAGCGGTCCGACGCCTACGACGGAGATCTGCAGCGAGGTGAGGTAGCTGACTTTCTGGGTGGACACGCCCAGGTCGACCACGATGTCCTCGTATGGGGGGAACGGGGCCCCGGGGGGGAGGAGTTCGCTCAGGAACCCGAGTCTCAATCTTGATGATTTTTTGACTGGGACTGATTCAGATAAAGATGACGAGCGAACCTCGCCATCAGAGTGGTCTATCCACTATCTCGCATCTGCATGGAAACGTTCTAATGATTCTGACATTCCAGCCTCAACCACCGAGACGGGCCAAGATGTATCCTGAGGTCTAACACGATGGTTCTCGTACGCCGAGTCGGACTTTTCAGAGAGGATGGATGTCCGAAAGGAGGCGAATGACTAGAAGAATTATCTCGGGAGGGATCTTTTGATGAGCCCCTGATTCCACGGTATCTGCTCGACTGAACAGGGACAACCTCACGATAGTCAACCGCCATGACCGTTATCAGACGGAGAAGGATTCCGTGTCCGATTACTGCGTGAAAGGATCAGGGTCCTTTGAAGTACTTGCGGATGGACTGGGTATAATAACGGTAACGGCCGCCGTCGATGCCTAGCGAGGATAGGTATAGGTAGGGTTTCCCCATTTGTCGAGGCTAACCTACACCAGTCGACGCGAGGTTGGGTCCGGATTGTCGTGTTTAAAGGTACCGATTGGAAGGCCTTCGGAATAATGATTGGTAGCCCTCGTACTCAGCCCATGGAACGTAAGTGCAGCCAGTGGAACTCCAGCTCGAGAGTTTTCTGATCCCGACTCATAGAAACAGGTTTCAATGCGACGAGGCCTTTGTCCCAGTATACATGCCTCTCTGAGCTGAAAGTGATCCTATTAGCGCAGAGCTCAGTATTCGAGCCTCCGGAAGACGTCGCCTTTCCATCCGTCAATGGTACTTTGTGGCCAAAACATAGACAGCACTGCCCAGAATCTAGCACACTTAGAACCAGCGCTCTCACGAAGGGAGTAGGGGTAGATATGGGCGCTTGGTGTGCATTTCCCCTTCTTCGTTATGATGCAACGCTTTCCGTCTCTGTCGAGAGATCGCGCTTCGCTGCGCTGCGTGGCCGTCTGAATGCTAGGTTGCGTTGTAGCAGCCCATCCGACCATGAGATCTGTACGCCGGGTTCCATCGCTCTGGTTGGTGAAGTCGATGGTTTCCAGGTTGGTCGCGTCCTGATGAGTCAGGTCACCGAGGACGAAGATTAGAATGACTTCCACATACGGGCGACCGCCTATCGTCCGCAGACCCGTGTCTGTGTGACTCGGACCATCCCACTTTGATAACGAAGGAAGGAAGATACCAGCCACGGTGCATCATGCAGCCAGATCCTACTCTGCCAACTGCAAAAGCCACTCCTCTTCCTCGTTATCCGGCCTATCAAGGCGCTTTTCTATGTCCCGCCCTATGCCTCGGCAGACCCCCATATGCTGTAGCTGGGGCCATGCACGTTGGACATGAGCTTTGGACTTGGGAAAAGACCGGAATCTTCTGTAAAAAAAAGCCCAAGTCGCTTCAAAATCTCACAGTACGTCTCTTGGTCGTCTGGCAGTACTTCGGATAGTGTGCCAGCCTGATATTCGGTCCTGCCTTGTCTGTGCGGCGCTACTGAGGTTAGTCGAGGATTCCCTACGGCAGTTAAAAACAGTTATTGGATGAGGCACCTGCCTTTCTGTCTTCGAGTGTCTAGGGACTGACACAGGGAGCGGTGTCCAGTGCGGGATTTACTCTCCAGTTGTCTTTTCGGCTATCGATGAGAATAGGGATACTTAGAGTGTGGTAATGGCGAGAGCTGGTCTCAATTTGGGCAATAACGCTGTGTGAATACTGTTACTAGGGGATATACAGAAAATTGCAGTGGGAAGGTAGACAGGATGTATATTCAAGTCACTCTGTTTAGAAACTTAGGTGAATATGTGTAGTACATTAAGGTGAACTATATACTTAGTGTACGTGAATAATTTGAAAAGGTATAAAGTTACCTGTCTAACAGTGAATATCTTATGTTTCAAGAAATACTACATTGAATGGTTTCTTGTTATAAAGTAGGAATAGGTCACCTATCATAAGGCTTGTTTAAAACATATAAAGCAAGCATGGCACTGCACTTCCCTGTGCGTATATTATAAAAGCTTTTAGAGACATATGTAGAGAGATATACAGATGATATAACAGTAGTACATTAAGCACTCCTAATATTATCTAAAGTTAGTATGACGGAGCTGCAGCTCTATCCAAATGTTATATAAGACGTATCCCGCGCTTGAAAGGCATCATCTACAGAGTACAGAACCCGTGTAAGCTTATCTATAACCTACACCACGGCGCCAGCTGTAGGTATCATTCTAGCGAATTCACTGTCCGCGTTAGAACGCCGAGGACGTATAGCTCACTGATGCTATTATTTCTCAACATGTTCGGGTTACAGTCTGGATTACTCTGCACGATGGCATTCTGGCGCTTCCGCAGGCAAACAATTGAATTTAACACCTTAGATATGTTCACCCAATTCACAGTTATCCTAGGTCTCTGCTTGGACATGTGTGTAACAACTGAAGCAAAGGTGGCATTCATATATCATTCTTGGAAGTAGCTCAACAGATCATTCCCAAGAAACATGCAGCCTTTATGCTGGACCGGGAGAAGTTAGCCATTACCGTAGTTTCCTATGTGTCCAGTATTCATGAAGGAAAAAAGCACATACGGTTGTATCCCAGTTATTTGTCACTCAGGCGGATGGAGGACTCGTCCACCCGTACCAACAGCATGATGGCTTCAGGGAATGCCTATGTCAGCACTTCACCTAGTAATACAGACCAGAGGGACTGCATACCTCACAACCGCAAATACCACAGGATGGTCCTACATGTCCGCACTGGACGCAATACTCGCAATCAGAGCACTAAAGCGCTTAGCTCTAGCTTCGAAAGGGAGGCTGATGATACTTACAGACATGCAGGGAGCGTCAGCCGCACACTCGCTGTTTATAGGGAGCGTCCGAGCAGCTACCATGGTAGAGGTTGCTAGGAGGAGTAGGACACTAGTAAGACGCATTTTGGTTTTGAACGTCCAAGGTTTCTGATGTCAACAAGGTAAGAGAGCTCTATATTTTGGAAAACTTGGGACGATGGAAGGGGTAGATCGAGCTTATATATGCACTGGCAGCACCGAAACGCAGACTATGATGTAGCTGAGCTAGGAGATTATACACCATACTCCAAGAATTTCCACAAATGAATGTTATATCCCAAGTCATCCTGTGCACTACTTCTTTTGATTGACGGTATTGACCACTGAGTTAGGACACGGAGTGCGGAAGAAGATGGCCGATACAAAAGCTATCTACAGAGCATACTGAAACCTTGCCAGTGAGAGGGAAGGTCTACTATATTTGACACCTTCCATTATCCACATGGATTAACAACTCTTCACCAAACGTATGTTCTCATTCAACTAGGAGGCTTTTGTCCTCCAACTGTTCCACTCGAAATGCTTTGCCTACGAAGGAGCATTGCAAGCATTGAGAGGAATGGAGTGGCAGAAGCTTGATCCGGGTAGTCAGTCGAAGGATTCACTCCTCTGGCCACTTCGGTATGGCGCAGGATCCTCCAGGAATGCCGGTGGGCCCAACTGGTCCCTTGGCAAACAACAAAGTTGGGTCTAGGATCGGCGTTTGTCGTCCTCAGTGTAGCGCTCGGCGGAATAGCTTCGAATGATGTAGTCAAAGTGCTAGAGATCCTCTGAGGGCGAAGAGACGCATCTCATACCGAAGTAAGCCTTTCTGGCGTCTTCTCCTCGCTCTTTGATTAGCGGAACTGACAACGAAATATGCCCGGTGGAACGTAGAGGAATATGATAGATATATTCTCATGACAAAGCTATGAGAAATGGTCTACTTAGGGCTAGTTTTGCCTATTCATATGGAAGATATTTCCGTTCCTTACGAAGCAGCAAATACTCCGCCTATTACGAGGCTTCTTTCAAATACACAAATAAAGCCAACACTTTGCTGCGCTTGCAATGCTGCGTGTATCACTGAACATATCAGAGGAATATTCGAGGATATACATAGATATGACAGCAAAGCAGTCCAAAAGTTGGTACGACTGAGCTGCGGCTCTACCCAAAGCCTATAATTCGGCCGTAGATGCTTGCATGTTCAGACCTCATAGTAATCAATGTCCCACCAGGGCCTGATGCTCAGGCCCGTACCTATTCCCATGCGGCTTCGCGACATCGATGATCCTCCGCATCTCTTGCTTTTCCTCCTCGGTCAAATCAATCTCCCTAGACGCCCAGTTCTCCTCGAGCCGGCTAGCCTTAGTCGTACCGGGAATAGCAATGAACCCCTGCGCCGCCACCCAGGCTAGCGCAGTCTGACTGGTCGTGCAGTTTCTCCGAGCAGCTAGCTTCTTGATCTCCTCCACGATTGCCCGGTTCTTGTAGAAATTCTCTGCTTGGAATTTGGGGCCTAGATCATCAGCGTTAGTAAAGTTTATATTGTGCATTCACTCCAGCGAGGGTAGCATACTCCTCCTGCGGAAATCATCCGGGGCGAAGTCATCGGGGGACTTGTATTGGAAGTCGTCGACGAGCCAGCCATGTCCCAGCGGACTGTAGGCGACATAAGCCACCCCTAGTTCTCTGCATGTGTCAATGAGACCATCAGTTTTATGGATTGTCTCGAATGCAGAATACTCCGCTTGCACGGCATCGATCTTGGCGACTGGTGCCTGTTAGAAAAGTACGACGAGAAAGGGAAGGAAAAAAAGTCTCACTTGAGTTGGCCTTGCGCAGTGTTGCCGCCGAACACTCCGAGAGACCAATGTACTTGGTCTTGCCTGCCTTGCGGATCTCATCAAAGGCAGGGATCGACTCCTCGAGAGGTGTTTCTAACCTTATTAGTATATAGCAGGGTTTGGATGGGATTGACCTTACTAGGGTCGATCCGGTGCAAGTAGTAGAGGTCAGGCGCGAAGCCAAGTCGCTCGATGGTACCGTCGATATACTCCTTGATGTGAGCGGGGGAATTGGTGACGGAGCGATCGCCGAATACATCAAAACCGCATTTCGACGCGACTAGCGGGTTCTGTTAGCGTATGCCAGACTGGACAGAATGGAAGAGTGACTGACTGAAGACCTTGTCCCGGACATTGTGTTTACGGATGAAATCGCCCAGAAGATTTTCGTTCACGCCAGCTTGGTAGACGACCTTTATTCCACATGTTAGATAATATGTCATGCAGATTAGAGTGCTGACACTCACAGCAGTGTCCCAGAAGGTACATCCGAGTTCAATCGCTTTCAAAAGTACGGGCTCCGCTTGCTCGTAGCTGAGATTGGTGCCCAAACCGAAGCTTAAGCCCATGGCACCGAAGCCGGGTGAAGGCACTTGGATATGGCGAAGGGGAGTGTTTTGACCATTGTTGCTTTCGACAGTAAGGGGTTACAGTTGATTCACAATTCTGATCTACTTTATTTCTCTTGATGGCGGTTGTAGTGATATACAAATATATATACCTTGCGGCCACGCGCCCATCATTGCGGTGTGCAAAGATCAGCGTGTTGGTAGAATATGTTGTGATATCATCCAATGGATACTATTCGACCAATCATCTGGTTAACCTCCAAGGAGATATACAGTACTGATCCCCATCTGCTACAGAGTACTAATTGCTGACATGTTTGATCCTCTTAAACCCGATACCGCTGTAACTCCGTTATTGCTGACTCGGGAATGTGAGTCAATGGATCTGATGAGGGTTTCGGCAGACAACTCCACCTCAACGTTTAACTAAAATTCATGGTTACTGATAACTGAAACCATGCAATCCCTGCCAAGCTGCTTGATGACCTACGGTATCCACATTTGATAGATGGTCCTGATTGCCCTCACCTTCTCCTTCGATACACATTTCCCCACCATGCACTTTGAACCTATGTGCCTTGCCGTCATATTCAGTGGTTCAATGCAAAGCGACTAGGGAAGAACAGAACGAACCAGTGGTTCTAGACATTGTCAAAATCATGGAAGTGTAAAAAGTCGAGTTATAGCTCAGGTATTTGCTTATTAGGTTCTCTTCGGGCGCGCCTTCTCATCGGAGGCCTTTTTGGAATAAAAGGCTTGCTCTTCTCCTTCAACATCTGCAGAATGCGATCATTCCCGAGTCTTGCAGCTTTATGTAGCGGTGTTAATAACCATTCATCAGCACAATCAGGGCTCCATCCTCTGTCTAAGAGGAATTTGACAACCACTTCATTACCATGTTCAACTGCCAGAGTCAGAGGAGTAATCCTGCTGACGTTAAGAGGACCTGGACGCACTCCCGCCGTATCCAGAAGCAGCCTTACCACAGCCTCATGATTCCCACCCACGGCATAGTATAACGGTGAATTTCCTGACTGACAACCTCCGTCGAAATCAATGCCAGTAACAGTAAGCATGATTCGCACCACCTCAACATGCCCATTACCCGCAGCATAGGAAAATGGTGTCCGCCCTTGGCGATCTCTATAGTTGACATTCATTCGGCCTGTCTCCAGCAACGCCTGCACAATACTCGCATGGCCATTCATAGCCGCATAGGCCAGGGGAGTTTGCCACCAAGAACAATGCCGGTGCCAAGGACGATCGACCACATCAGGATCAACCCCAGGCTGGGCTAGGAGCAACCGTACCAGTGCTTCATGGCCCTCTTTGGCGGCAAGTAAAAGTGGGGTTTCGCGATGCCGGTTTGTGCAGTTGATATCAGCACCCTTGAGTGATAGCAGAAACTCCACCATCTGCAGATGGCCTGCATTGGCGGCTAAATGAAGAGGCGTGTTTTTGTGGCGCCCTGTCACTGAGACAGTCGCGCCGTTGCTGAGAGTTTGCTGCGCGGTTGCCAGTTGGCCATGAGTCGCTGCCCAAAGTAGAGCTGATGAAGAAGAGTAGGTGACATTATGCCAGTAGAGGAAGTCGATCAGAATGCTGTACAAGGACCGGTTCAGTAGGGCGAAGGCCAGAATATCTTTCTCTGAATCAATTTGATTTGCGACTTGTAAGATCAGTTCATGTGGCAGATCTGCTAGAGTCATATTAAGATGAGAGAACACTATTGGTAGTGACGAGATTGGAGAAAGAGAGTTAGCTGGCAGCCCCTAGATCTGATTAATAATTGGAGAAAACATCGGGAATTCGGGATAGCGTCAGCCGTCAGGTGACAGCGGGCGGCATATCGACAGTGGTCATCGCCATTCATTCTATCTACAGGCCTGAAAAACAACGAATATACCAACTGCCGACGATAGCTTTTCCAAGCTCTCAAGAGCCTGACATTCTTTGACCGTCTTAGCCAGTTATTTCCGAGGTGATTGCGCACAATGCAACATTCCTGTTACACCTGTCGCCGGCGGCATGTCGAATGCACAATGGCCCATCCGCCCTGCAAGAAATGCAAAAAGGCTGGGTTAGAATGCTTCGAGAAAAGGCCTCTTAGATGGGCCGGGGGTGCAACCTATCGAGGGAAAGTGGGAACGTCGTCAGCCAAGATCCCATCAGGTCCTTCTACGGCCGTACAGGGGAACTCGAGAACCACGTCGACTAGAGAAGGCCAAACTCTTGCTACGACTAGAGATCAGTCAGTCATAGTCGGTACTGATCTCGAGGGTACTGATGGAATTACTGTGGATGGTGCAGAAGCTCTGGAACCTTCGAATCTCAGCATACCATCCAGCCTGGATGATCCGTCCATCAGTGGCCTAGACAGAACCTCTAGGTATTATCTATATTATTGTAAGTCTGTTATTGTTCAAGTTGCTCAAGGCTGTACCCGAGCAATATCTGACGCAAGGCGCAGATAGCAAATGTGTATGCAAGCTGTTCATCATGTATGACAGCAACAAGAATCCTCTAAGGAATTTAATACCTGCTGCTCTGGGCCATCCTGTCTTATTGATGTCTATGCTTGCTATTTCAGCGCGGCACAAGGCAAATGGAGCTCGAACGTTCTACCAGTCTGAATTACCAATACATTCCGGACTTGGATCGCAGGATGCCAGCTACGATGCTCTTCACTTCAAATATAATGCGATGCGGGGCCTCTCAGGGGCGTTGGCGCTGGGAACTGCAAGGCCATCCCAGCAAGATATCATAATTGCCAGCGCGTTCCTCCTCATCTTTCTCGACCTGCTGGAGTCAGGAAGCGACAAGTGGAACTTTCATCTGGAAGGCGTCAAGAGCTTAATCGCGCAAATCACGCCATCTCAGGCACCACGTACGATGACTTCGCACGATATGGGAAGCACCATCCAAGGATTACATGACTTCATTCTCAGACAGATTTACCTGTACGTATGCTGACGACGACCCTTGAGCAGTAGTACGTGCTGACAGGGTAACCCCCTCAGGATCGACACGCTCGGAGCGACATGTACTCGTCCTCGGCTACTCTCCAGTTCCACTCTTCCATTACACTCCGCCACGCCTCTCGAATTGAGTGTTGACAGGGCGTATCTGGGATGCCCTGAACACATATTAGGCGCTCTACGGGTCTTCTCAACTTCGAGGGACATTCTTATAAGGTCAGAGCACTCTGACACGGTTGACTTCTACCCGTACGTCCAGGAAGTAAGGATGATGCTTGATTCTACGCAGAGCTTTGACTGCCACACGTGGGCCTCAGGTCTACCCCAGCCTCATCCATTGACCCAGCCCCTTCGAATGCTGGACAAGGTGGCGCAGTCATATAAATTTGCCGCTCTGATATACGGTAGACGCGTTTTGAATGCTCTGACTGGAGCCACGAGTTCGCAGCACGATCTCGTCTGCGACTTGATCCGTGTCATTGACGCTCTTAGGGGGGATGATTCCCTGTTCAAGTGCATCCTGTGGCCCATGTTTGTTGCGGGATTGGAATCCCAGGAAGAAGCTCAGAGACGCTTCGTGACTAGTTGTCTTGAAAAGTTTTGGATTGAGACCAAATGCTTAAATGTGGTTAATGCTGGGGCTATTCTGCGAAGGTTCTGGGAGCGGGAGGATTCCGGAGATATATCATCATCCCAGTGGATATTCAATATAGGTCAAGTAGAAGGTGACTGGCTTCTTATATAGGTGTATAATACTCTATTTATCGTCATGGCAATATGATATAGTTACTATGGATGGACATGGCCAAGGATAAATCTTTATCTCACTGCTTATCAGGGTGCATAACACTGACCATTTTCTTGGTGTGACACCAGGGCTTGATCGTTTCCTCCTTCCGGATGACACCGGAGAAGAACGAGCGCCATTCCCGCGGCGGGTGCGCCCCCTGGACCTGGGCCCGAGTCGTATCATGGATCAACATGCCAAAGTCCTTGACGTACGGGTGAGACCCAACATTATCGTAGATAGTGGCAAGCTGGATAAGCTGGCCGATATACGTAATTGTCCCATGAACTCCGATATCCTGGTGTCGGATGATAGCCTCAGCGACCGCCTCAGCCTGGTCTGGGGTAGCGCCGAAACCATTCAGGACATCCAGAGCCTTGATACCGCCGTAGAGATCAAAGGACATGCGAGTTGCAGTGTGGTTCTGCTCAGAAGTACCGATGTCGTGCAGCAGACAGGTCAAGGCCCAGGTACTGGGGCTAAGGGCACTGGCTTGCGCAGGGAACTGCTGCTTGGTGATAGCCATTCCTGAGCCGGTGAGTGAATAGGAGAACGTGGAAGTGGGCAGTGCTACATACCGTAGTAGTAAACTCTCATAGAGTGGTTGAATGTCTCAGTGGGGAGAGCGGTCTTTACATATCTCAAAGTTTTCTCGACGACGGGGTCATCAATTGGAAATTTGATCTCATCGAGCGACAGCGCTTCCGGTGCATTGATGAAGGGTTTATCACCAAAAATGGCGCCAGCATTCGCAGGCATGCTGGTCCAGCCATTGACTTCAACCTCGTTTTGACACATGTAGGGCGACTGCCTGGATAGAGTATAGAAATTGACTTCAACCAAGCGCACTTATTATAATAGCAGGTACTGATAGTAGGTGAGAATGGCTCCGACGGTCATTATATAGCCCTTCGCCAACCTCCTGGATAATGGTTGAGCGGATTTAATTTGATTTGTAATGTTAACCAAACTAGGAGACCGAACGCCGTCCTGTACTGGTAGTAATGAGTATGCTACTACATTTTGTGTCCAGACGCGATTATTGCCATCGGAGTTGAGGGAGAACCGTAGGCTTCTTGTACATGTGATGTTACCTAAACAGGAAGTCTTTTGGAGTGGGCCTCGCCCTCAGTAATCTTCATCACGTCATTGTGCTAGACCCCGCAATCCCGCACATCAACTGGCTTAATAAATCTACAACTGCCTCATTCATTTGATCATATATGAAACGTAGGTGTAATGAATTCCCAGATTATTTCTAAAGATACCACTTATGTCCAAAGGAGACTATCAGCATAGAAACCCCAAAATTCTTCGTAAAGATGAAGCCATACATAACTAATCGTGGAAGTTGGACGGTATCAGTTTAAGGTGTCTTTGCTGAGATAGAAGTTGTCAACTGCGGTATGAGCGAACATGAAGCTATCCAAATCATCATTCCATACATCACCTCACCTCGATCCCGATACCCGAAGATCACCTAGACGAGTTCTGCAGTAAGAAGATCCATGTAGATCAAGGTGACTCATGGCATTTGGAGTACCACGTCAGCTGTTTTACTTTAGTTTCGCTCCCCTCCAATCACCGCCTATGAGAGCTGACTGTATTAGAAATCCCTTTAGCGTCTGGAACACTATAATAAAAACCACCACCTCGGGACTGCATTGGGAGAACCGTGCTAGCAAATCTGCATCCAAGTCGGACATATCCAGAAGACATCGAAATCTATCGCAATGCAGGCAATTCGCGTGGGTTCAGCCCCTTCATCCACCACTCCATATTCACCCTCGAATCCGGCACCCACGTCAGCCTTGTACATCGATCAAAACGTGCCTATTCCCAAGCTGTCAAAAAAAGACGAACTCCTTGTCCGTGTCAAGGCTACAACGGTGATTCGCGACATGTTGACGTGGCCGGAAACCTATCATCAAGAGCATGCCATTCTCGGAAACGACCTGTCGGGTATTGTCGCGGAGGTCTTTTCAGAGGATTGCAAGTTCAGACCGGGAGATGAGGTTTTCGGAATGTCGAATGCGAATCGTGCATCTGCATGGGCCGAGTACTGCATCGTGAAGGAGAATGAAGTGGCGTTGAAACCAAAGAGTCTCTCCTGGGAGCAAGCCGCGGCTATTCCCCTTAGTGCACAGACAGCATACGAGGCCTTGTTTGACCATGCGAGTGTTCCTGTACCCTCTGTTGAGGATGCAGCGAGGAACAGATCGCAGACCTCCAACGAAGGGCAGCACCGGCTTTTGATCACTGGTGCCGCTGGGGCCGTTGGAGTCTATCTTGTGCAGCTGGCTTCTCTGGCTGGTCTCCACGTTGTGGCTGCCACGAGTTCGAATACTCGCAATGCAGAGTTCCTTCGAGGGCTCGGTGCTCATGAGACGGTTGAGTACGACATGCTGGAGAGTCACAGCAGCGCTTACGATGTCATTATCGATACAGTTGGAGGTGGCGTGTTAGCCAAGTGCTGGAAATATGTGAAACAAAACGGCACGCTTATATCCGTGGATTCGGCGAGCTACAACTTTGTTGCAGATCATGAAAAGCGTGGGATACGTAGGGAGGGCATCCGCGCTTTATTCTTTATTGTCGAAGGAAGCAGCAAGGCTTTGCACTATTTGGCTGAACTTGCGGACTCGGGTCTTGTCCGTTCTTTCGTTGCTGGAACGTATCCCCTTGCAAAGGTACAAGAGGCGTACGACATTGCCAACGGAAGGCATCCTGGGCGTGGAAAGATCGTTCTTACCATCTGAACAGACCGATGCCATACGACATTTGTCCACTGAGGACCAAACGCGAGTCTCTCATTGTATCTATTCCGCCAGCTCTATTGTTGAGGAAATACGAATTATTGTAAACAATGATGGGAGTTATTACTAAAGCCTTCACATGTGTCACGGCCTTGTAAACTCGGCGGAATTGGTGTATTTGTTGAATGAGGATCTAAGTGGTGCTTAACTGCACTACTACCCAAGATCATTTTCTACTATCAATCGAGAGTCTTCTCGGACAGGATGTTCAGATCAATCGAGATTGTTAAAAAATGAGAGAGATACACATCATTTAATACGAATTGCGATTCTTATCCTGTTACTTCATACAATCAAGGGTGCTCCGCCATCGTTGCATAGCCACAGTCTTCCTCCTGTAAATGCTCGTATAAATGTGGCTGCAGCCCCCCATCTCTCACAGCTGCCTGATCGTACCCTACAGGTTGACACTTTATCACTCGGATTGTTTATCAATCCAGTCTGGTTACCAATAACCTTCTGGCTATCACTTGAATCCGACACAATCCGTATTTGCCCTGGAAGCATGGAGACTCCGACAGTACAGTCCAGAATCAAAGGATCTATATTTGGCGTGGCGGTTGTTGATGCCCTCGGCGGGCCGGTAGAGTTCAACCACGGGGCAGCTTTCCACCGGTAACCCACTTCATGCACAATGATACCTTCAATGTTCCACCCGGGTGAGCAGTCATCTCATGTCCTTACCATTCGCTCGGCCTAATCAAAACTTGACACAGCACGTGGACTGACGACACATCCATGACGCTGTGTCTTGCTCAGTCGCTCATCGCCTCCAAAGGCAATCTCATCCCCCAGGCTGCAATCCGTAACTACATCAAGTGGTACGAGAACGGCTACTTGTCAGCCACCGATGAATGCTTCGATATTGGGGCCGGAACCAGACAAGCATTGATGATCTGGGAACGCTATTTTGACAGCTCGCCTCATCTTCGCGGAGATGATCCAAACGGTCACGAAGGCGGACAGCCTGAAATCGACAAAGCCTTGAAGCGCGAAGTAAGTCGCATAGTCGAAGAGGCAAAGATACAATTCTGATAGTGGTAGATGTTTTGTGGCAACGGCTCCCTTATGCGCGTTTCCCCCATTGGGCTGGTGTATTTCCGGGACATGGACAGAGCATTGTCCCACGCTGCTCTATCCTCAGATGCCACGCATCCTTACCCCACGTGTGCCGAGTGCTGCCAGATCTACACCAGACTCATTGTGCGCGCTATGAATGCCGCTAGCAAGGAAGATCTTGCTAAAGAGTTTTCTAGCACGGTTTTTACAGATGTTAAGGTGAAGAAGCGCCTTGATCGTTATTCAAGTCTCGTGGCTTGGGAGAACACGGACGAAGATGATATCAAATCATCGGGATACGTTCTTTCCACGCTTGAGGCGGCTCTGTGGGCTTTCTTTACCACAAGTACCTTTGAAAGCGGGGCTTTCAAGGTCGTTAACCTGGGCTATGATGCAGATACTGTGGGGGCGGTGTATGGAGGGCTAGCAGGAGCTTATTATGGGTTCGAAGAGATACCACGTGAGTGGATCGCGGGCTTGCAAAAGAAAGAAGTTGTCGAAGAAATCGCATCCGGTCTCTGTTCTCTTAGTTCCTAAGTCATTTGCCACCTTTAAGACAAAGAGTGAGCTGCTGAGAAGGTTGGAGGAAGAGATGATATAACCGACTTGACATTTCCTCCCACTTCTTGTAGAACTGTTTCTGATGTTGGACACGTGTTCAGAGGGCCAATGGAGTCCGCAGCTCGTATCGATCACCAATGCCTAACTGTATACGGAGACCGTAGCCAAAAGATACGAGGTCAATTTGTCACTGGCCCAGATAAAGTGAAGTCCATTCCTGTCCGGATCCATTCTTCTCCGTCTTACATCCATGACATCAATATCACAATGAAGGAGACGATTAGTGCAGCTTCAAGGCTGGGTTCAATGCAATTAGCACTCTTCTTAACAGTGGACTACGTGAGTGCCAAGTTACTCCCCTCCTGACTTTCTACAATATTCAGAACCATTTAGCTAGGCTGGCCCGATATCTATCGCCTCAGCCTCACCAACAAAGCGCTATACAGCCTATTAGAAGACCCCCTATACAAACGACTCCTCCAGCCCGGTTCTACCCGTCACAATGGCAGCTATCTCCATTTCGCGGCGCACGAAACCCACTTATCCCTCCTACAGCGTCTCGTCCAGCGAGGAGGCAACCTCCAGAGTCTCAACGACATCGGCCGAAGCCCACTCCACTACGCTGTCATCGGAAACATAAGGACATATGTCGCTGGATAGTAGCCACGGATCCAGCAACCCTTGAACAGCGCAACGCGCAAGGTGCAACTCCGCTCCTGATTGCAGCGAAAGCGCGCGAATGGGGCCTCTGCCGTGTGCTGATTGACTGTGGGGCGGATGTCAATGCTGCTGGGCCCAGTCATGGCTGGACGTGTCTGCACTATGCTGCGAGAGAAGGCCAGCGAGAAATAGTCGAGCTTCTCCTCAGCCATCACGCGAATCTGGAAGCAGTCACCAAAGGAGGAGGGACACCATTACGCATGGCTGTGCGGTCCAACAATACAGACCTCGTCAAGTTATTGGTTGAACACGGGGCTGATATACATGCTGTGGACGACACGGGTGCCAGCATAATCCACTGGGCACTAGGACGGCAATCTGACAAATGTGCAGTTGCTGGTGGAGCTGGGGGCAAGCGTGAGAGTGAAGGATGCTCAGGGACAGACACCTCTCCATTGGGCTGCGCAGCGGGGTCATGTCGAGGTTTGCGAATGGCTGCTGCGGTATGGCGGTGCAGAGGAGGATGTCAATACGCAATGTAATGGGTTTCTCACGCCTTTGTATTATGCTGCGAAGGAGGGACATGCAGAAGTCTGTCGTGTGCTGCAAAACTACGGTGGAGACTTCGGGGGTCTTTTCATAATGCGATGATGATAGACTCCCGGGCAACCTTGAGGTGGCTCAGATGACGTCGGAGAACATATCATGTCGAGTTTGAATAATCCGTGATCAAGCGATAGTGGTGTAGATGGTCTTCCTCCGGTTGCTTGATAAAGTTCCCTACGTTCCCGTACCATGGGGAGCTATTGGGTGCGTGCTTATAGATATAAGATGGTGAGGCCGATAGAAAGGAATCCATGATTCTTTCACTGGTATCAAGTGCATTTTCGGCCTGAATCTCAGTCAAGTCATCGCTAGTATAATGGACGCATGACGGCCCGGTATATTGCAGACTCCCTCGAAAGGCGGTGCCGCGGTGTGAGGCCTGGAGCAACGCCAACACCAGGCTTTGAGCGGACCTAGTCAATCATGGATGTTGTAATTGCACATTTTATGCCTGCTCAGCGAATGAAGTCGGGTCAGATTCCGAATTATAGTCCCATATTACCCGTCATCCTCGGGACCGGCTTGAGGCGGGGACCTTGTGCTTACACCCCACTTCGCTGTTATATTCTCCCAGTGCTTACACCTTCCACTTCTGACCCTCACCGCTGCGATTGCAACCCTGAAAACAGATCTAAACTCCTCTTTTCAGTCATTGCAACATGCTATCCACCCGCGGGGAATCATATGCAAAGGCCGGCCTGGCTAATGGCTATCTCGGAGACCCCAAGACCCCCTTCGACAAAGACACCAAGCAGGGGGTTGTGTCTTTCAGTAATGCAGAGAATGTAACCAGCCACATAAGCCTCCTGTCCCAGACCCTCAACATGGACATGTATATTAACTAATGAGGTACTAGTTCCTAATGCGCGATGAAATGCTTGAATACATCCGCAAGCAGGTGAAGCCTTGGTGTACGACTATACAGCAAACAGATTGGCTAAGCAAGTGACATAAACAGGTAGCATCAGGCATCGACGGCACGAGTCTCACCTACCATGAAGGCCCCTTTGGCTCAAGACGTCTGCGAGCAGCCATGGCTAATCACATTACTGACTACTTCCACCCCGCTACGCCGATCTCACCAGATCACATCGTTTTCGCAAATGGCGTAACGAGCCTAAACGCCCTTTGTGCTCTCAGTCTAACCGACCCAAACGACGGGATTCTGCTGGGTCAACCCATCTACGGCTCCTTCAACGGAGATCTCCGCGTTCCCTCCAGCTGCCAACTGATATACACCCCCTTCCACGGAGACGATCAATTCAGTCCAGATGCCGTGGCCCGGTACGAGGAGACTTTCCTACAAGCACGAGATCAAACTGGAGTAACAATCCGGGCCCTTCTGATCTGCAACCCGCACAATCCCCTCGGCCGATGCTACCCGCGCGAGACCCTGGAGGCGCTACTGCGGTTCTGCCAGAAGTACCGGATCCATCTCATAAGCGACGAAGTGTACGCGTTGTCGGTGTACGGGGACGGCGATTCCTCTGGTGGATTTGTTTCGGTCCTGTCGATCGACCCCATCCCGCTCGGGGTAGATCCGGCCCTGATCAATATTCTGTACGGCATGTCGAAGGATTTTGCGGCGTCAGGATTACGGCTGGGATGTTTGATCAGCCGGAATGAGAAGTTCTTGCAGGCGGTTTTGTCCATGAGGTAAGTGGATGCCTAACATTCTCGTTATATGGCAACGATCTTACTCCATGGTGTGGATACAGTCGATTCCACTGGCCTTCGCATATATCCTGCAGTATTGCCACTGCTATTCTCGAGGATCGAACCTTTGTGGAGTCCTTCCTTCAAAAAAGCCGCCAATTACTTCGTTCACAGCGGGATTTGGCGGCACGAGCGTTGGAGGAGGCGGGGATCCCTTATGCGCAAGGCGGGTAGGTCTTGCCCCTCGCCCCCTCTTATAATTTTTGCAACAGAGATTATGTTGTGTCCCTGCTGTGTTGTCCCTGCTACTGCTATCATCCTCCTACTAGTTAGAGATGGGTGTCTAGACACCTTTTTGCCTGAGTGATTTGATACATGACAGATCATATGGAACTAACCTTAGTATGACCTAGTATCGCGGGCTTTTTCCTCTGGATTGACTTGTCCAAGTCCTTGGATAAGGATATTGTGAGTAGTGAAGGCGGCTGGGCTGCAGAGCTGGATCTGTCCCGTCGGCTGCAACAGATTGGCGTGCAAATGTCGACGGGATATGCCTATCATAATGAGGTTCCAGGCTGGTTCCGCGTCATTTTCTCGCTGGACGAGGAGAGCCTGAAGGAGGGTCTGTCAAGGTAGGTTGCATTTTCATTCCACGTTCGTAAGGCGGTTGTTTAGGTACTAATAGAGGCGTTCACAGGATTATCAAGCTGTACCAGAGCTCAGGGGGCTCGTCTTAGAGATTTTGATACTTCTGCTGCAAACAGGTTACAGGTCCAGCAAGTTATTCAATGAGAAGCTCTATGTTGTAAACAAGTGTCAGATGTTCTGCGACCTGCCTGAGGCCAGAGCCGCCAGACTGCCAGACGGCTCTACATTGATCCGTGGCGATAAGCCGATAGCCGTGGCCCGTGGGCCTGCCCTCACGGCTCGTCTTTCCCTTTTCCCTCGTCTGAGAGACAGATACGAATATAAACAACGTCCTTCACATCTCACTCACTAGCCAGCCAGCCGGATTCTTGTGTATTCCACGAGGCTGAAAGACCAATATCACTGCGAGACGGGAAGCATCTCCCCAATCCGGACATATGCTGTAGCGCCCAGTTTAGTTGGCTGACATTGCGCTTCTTATTGGCCCCTTGTGGTTTCAGCCTTGCGATGAGGGGTTGGTTGAAATCATATCACGAAAAGGTCCCGCGGTCGCATCTTTCACAACTGTCCTATTGAGTCCTTTTCGCGTGTAAGTCATACCTTTTCTCATTTCGACGAGGCTGCTGTCGTTTTATACGAAGAGAGTGTCTCCGTCCTCCGAAGAACCCAATCCTTCGATGTCAGCTGGTAAGCAAAAAGCTGCCTGCAACGCAAAGGTAAACCGTGGAGCTAGGCATACGTTAACTTATTGAACGCGCATCCACTTCAAGTATGGCTTCACGAAGATCCTTGGAGAGCCCGGATCTTTACACTGTTGGCTGGATCGCCGCTCTTCCAATAGAGCTCGCAGCAGCAACTGCAATGCTGGATGAGGAACACGGAGTGCCAAGCAATTTTATCCAGTCTCATCACGACACGAATATATACACATGGGGCCGTATCGGAGAACACAACCTGGTGATAACATCACTTGCAGCAGGGATATATGGTACAACCTCCGCCGCTACTACTGCATCATGTATGCTCTCCTCCTTCCCTCACATTCGGATTGGCCTGCTCGTGGGAATAGGAGCCGGGATCGCAAGATCAGAGGAAGGTCGCGACATCCGACTCGGAGATATTGCGGTCAGCCAACCTCATGAAGTAACGGAGGGGTCATCCAGTATGATTTATACAAGGCAAAGGCTGGAAATCAGCGGGAAAGCAGGGTGTTCCTGAATAGACCACCTGAAGTCCTCCTTAAAGCTCTGGTGAGGTTACAGGCCGAGCATGAGAGGAGGCACTCTCGAGTTCCGGAACTTCGTGCACAGATGGGACGAGACAATCCCAAAATGGCCAAACAAACAGAAGGATATGTGCACCAGGGGGTGGAGAATGATCGGCTGTTTAAGGCAACAGAGCCTTATGAAGAAATCTAACGCGAACCGCGGGAATCGACTGAACCACAAATACACTATGGCACCATTGCGTCGGGTAACACGCTTTTCAAGGATGCTATCCACAGAGATGAAGTCCTGGAGGATATAGGGCAAGAATGTATTTGCTTCGAGATGGAGGCCGCGGGTCTAATGAACACATTTCCGTGCATCGTGATTCGAGGAATTTGCGATTACGCTGATGTGCACAAGAGCAACCGATGGCAACGATATGCTGCTGCAACTGCTGCTGCGTATGCGAAGGAGCTTCTTGCTTATATTCCGACTCAGGATCTTGAGCGGACACAGAAGGCCCTTGATATCCTGAAGCATAGTGAGTTGCTTTCTTAGATCTGGTTCAAAGAGGTTTCATGGTAACAGCTACCAGTTGCAGGAAGTGTCGCCAATATCCATTCTATTGCAACAACCACAGCGGCTGCAGTTGAAGGTCTGAGTGAGGATCGTCAACATAGGAAAGTCAAAGAATGGCTGTCCTCGCCTGATCCGTCGATTAACCTGAATGAAGCAGTAGAACGGCACCATGAAGGAACGGGTTCCTGGTTCCTTGAGAGCGATCCCTTTCAAGAGTGGAAATCTGGAACACGTCAACATCTCTGGCTACATGGGATGCCAGGCTGTGGAAAGACAGTGCTTAGCGCCACTATTATCAACCATCTCAACCAGCAACTTGACGCCCGGCAGCTTGTGCTCTATTTCTTCTTCGACTTCAGCAATAGTGACAAACAAACGCTTGACAAGCTTGTTCGATCGCTTGCTGCGCAGCTCTATGCACAATGTGAGATATCTCGAAAAGACCTTGACAAGCTTTTTTCGTTGTGTGAGGAAGGTGACCGACAACCGATGTTCATCGACCTCTGCACCACGTTCCTGCAGATGCTAAACCACATGGAAGGGGTATACATTGTCATTGAGGCTCTGGATGAGTGCAGTACAAGGCTGGATCTACTTTTTTGGTTGGAGTCTCTTGCACGCTCCGGACCTGCAGGGCTCCAACTTCTGATGACTAGTCGCAAAGAAGAAGAGATTGAATCACAGCTACAACGCTGGCTGTGTCCACAGAGCCAAATCACCATACAAAATGATCCTGTGAACCACGATATTCGCGCGTATATCCACGACCGACTCCGATACCATCGAGGGTTCGAGAGATGGCATTCGCAGCCTTCCGTGCAGGATGAGATTGAGACTGAACTCATGAAGAAGGCTGACGGAATGTAAGCTGCTTTAATATGGATAGTCCTAAACTTCCTATTTGATATATACTGACTATTTCTGAAAAGGTTCAGGTGGGCCTCCTGCCAACTTGATATTCTACAAAATTGCCTTGACCTTCGAATGCTTCGCGAGTCACTTGCGTCTTTACCCAGGACGCTACAAGAAACCTATGCCAGGATTCTAACAAGCATCGACAGCAATTATCGACAATATGCAATACGAATTCTGCAGTTTCTTACTTATTCCACCCGACCTCTGACAATCCAGGAAGCGTGTCGATGTTATAGTCGTTGATCCCAACGGGCAACCCTTCTTCGATCCCCTGCTTAGGACGCCGAACCCTCGAGACATCTTGAAAGTCTGCTCAAGTTTGGCCTCACTCGTAACGAAACCCGATTCGTCGCACTCGAGAGATATGTCCATGGAACTCCAACTGGCACATCTTTCTGTGCGGGAATATCTCAGCTCGAAAGTCATTGCAGAAGCGTTCCCAAAGGAAATGGCAAGAATTGGGCAGGTTTTCCAAACGAGCATTAACGAAATAAGCGCCGGAGCAGATATCACAAGAGTCTGCATTGCATACCTTGAGTGCCTGGGTAAGGAAAGCGCTCTCGACAAGGTCAAGGCAGAATTCCCGCTAGCTGAATACGCCGCAAAATATTGGATGGACCATGCAAGGTCTGTCGAGACTGAGAGAGAAATCTCAGAAAGGATCCTGAATTTCTTCAGACCTCAAAGCCAAGTATACGTGGTCTGGAGTGATCTCCTTGGAGAGCCGCGATGGCCCCTTTGGGACAAACCATCTCCGTTGTATTTTGCATCATCTGCAGGTCTCAAACATACGGTACAGTTACTCTTGGAAAAGGGTGCCGATGTCAATGGAAACGACGACTTTAAATCTCCTTTGTGGGCTGCTTGCTCTCAAGGACACAAGGCTATTGTGCGGCTGCTCCTAGATTATGGTGCTGACGTTGATTGCCCCAGAGAGCCTTATGACACTCTTCTGAGGGTTGCCCAGGCACAGCTTCGTGGGAGTCCTCTCGAAATTGCTTGTAGTAAAGGCGATATAGAGGTTGTACAACTGCTCCTAGAGAGATGTGCCGATCTCAACACACCTCTTAGTGGGATTGCTAGGGCTCCCAAGGCTCTGGTGTTCGCTTGCTGTGGACGCCATGAGCGTATCGTGCAGCTATTGCTGGACAATGGTGTTGATCCCAACGCCCCAGTTGATGGGTCAATCGGGTCAATCTATCAGAGTGCTTTACAGGCTGCTTCCACTAAAGGCTCCGAGGAAGTTGTGCAACTGCTGCTTAATAAGGGTGCCAATCCTAATGGCCCGCGCGCTGATGAGGAAACTCCTTTACTGGCTGCATCCGGGATGGGCGCTAAGGAGATTGTACAGTTGCTCCTAGACCATGGTGCTGACGTCGATTTCCCTGGAGAGCCATATGATACTCCTCTGAAGCTTGCTTGCATTAACCGCCATACCGATATCGTGCAGCTATTACTGGCAAGAGGTGCTAACATTTATACTTCTTGCGGAATGTTTGTTACTGACAATGCTCTGGAAGCTGCTTGCTGTCAAGGTTATACAGATATTGTACGGCTGCTTCTAGAGAATGGTGCCATCCATTCCCGGCCAAGGGATTACGGCAGTGCTCTGGAGGCCGCTAGTGAGAGGGGGCATATGGAGATTGTACAGCTGCTTTTAGACAAGGCTACTGATATCAAGTCCCTAGGAGGGGATTATGCTGGTGCTCTGGAGGCTGCTACTAATAGGGCGAATATAAAGATTGTGCAGCTCCTTTTAGAGGGCTGGCGATGTCAGTGTGCCACAGCATAGCAGGGTCTCAAAGAGGCCGTAGGGAGAAGTGACAACATTACATAGCTACTAGTGCGGGCTAATAATGTTGAGGTAGCCTACGCAGTTCAGCGATGGATGTTAATTAATTTGAAGTCTTGGTTAACAAGCAAGGTAACCTTGCTTTAGGCGAAGTTGTCATTTCGTCCTTCATGGGGCTTATTGTGAAATGACACGTTGGCTTCAAAGTCATATCATATATATAATATGCAACATTAATATAGATCCACGTCCCTAGTAGTATAAATAACCAAGTCATAGAGTACTCTGCCCTATGGAAACAGGGATAGCATATATCAGTAAATAAATTGGCTTAGTTTTAGAAATATCAGAAATTATTCTAGAAAAAGAGTATATTACAATAATCCAAGACAACTACTCATGTTCCATTGTAAATCACACTATAAGGTGATAAACTGAAATATATATTCAAACTTAGATTGGCATAATGCAACAATGACTAGGCAAACCATGAAAGTAATAATGAGATATATATATTACCATATCCAGAAAAAAAGAAATCAGCATTTTAAAGCAGATCACCGACACACCCTTCCACATCAGAAGCCAACCTCACAAACACCTCCCCAAACTCCATCAGCAGCTCGTCCGCCATCTCCCCACTCACCTCCCGACTGTCGGCCCACAGCATGATTTCCAGACCACCATCTCCCTTTGGAGTAGAAACAACATGTGGCATCCGGGGTACGGCATTGAACACCCTCGTCTCAAAGTGCGCAAGTTCACCCGCGAACGGGTCCGCCGACATGATAGGGATGTTCTGGTGCTGCGTGGCACTGCCGAAATACGTGCCTGCCGGCCAGGAGGTGCTGCGCGCCACAATCTCGCACATGTCGACGGTGTCGTACTCCATAGACTGTGCGTGTTGAGTTTGGATCTGCTGAAGGAGGTCCTGCACAGTGCACTCCGGGTTGATGCGGACGCGCACGGGGATGTGAGTGACGCAGGGTCCGAGGAGGCCTGAGATGCCGTCCATGGGGAGGCTTCGGCCATTGACGACCTGGCCAAAGAGAATGTCGCGGGTTTGGGTGCGGCGCGCGAGGACGAGCGCCCAGGCAGCTTTGTGGATGGTCGCCGTTGTGAAGGGTGCTGGGATTGGGGGCGAGGTGATTTGGCGGGTTTGTTGTACGATTTCTGCGGATGGTGCGGGAGAGACGATAGCGTTCGTCGAGGAGGAGGAGGAGGAGGAGGAGGAGGAGATTGGCGTATCGAGGTGTGTCATTGAAGCACCGTCGAGCAATTCGCGCCAGTAGTCGAAGAGGGCCGAGGTATGGTGCTGCGCGCGTGAGGCCATGAAATCGGTGAAAGTGGGTGCTGGCTCCAGTGGAACACCGTTGTAGGTGGCCGTGAGTTCCTTGATCAGCCGTCGGAGACATACGCCGTCTAGTTGAGCGTGGGTAGATCGGAGAACCCATGCATGTTCGCGGTCGTTGTGACTGTTCCGAAAGAGTCTCAACTGGAGATACGGAGTGCCGGGGGATATCGCCGTACGCGAATCCTCGCTGCAGAAGGTGTCTATAGCGGTGGAAACGTCATCGACAAATTGTGAGAGCCACGGTAGGGCAATCTCGCGCAGAACCACCTGCAAAAAAGTATCATGAAATGGCACAAATAACGTACGCAAGATACTCTGCTTCTGGACCACTGCCGACAAGGCACTGCGGAGTTTGACTTCATCGAGAGGACCCGGTAGACGTAAGACAAAGTAGTATCGATGGTCAGTGCGAAGAAAGTCGCGCTGGAATTGGGTAGTGGGTAGGATGTTTTCGATATCGTCCCGGGTAATTGGGTACTTGCTGGTTAAGTCGTCTAAGAGTTTGTCATACAGAGTCGCCATAAGGAGTGAACCCGGAGGGTCCCTGGGCTGCTCGGACCGAGTCGAATCATCACTGCCGATCTCCTCGACTGGCTGTATCAATTGGGCAAGCGCAGCAATGCGCGGGCGAGCCAACACATTTGCCACGGTCAGCGGCAAGCCGTGCTCCTTCCGGGCTAGACCCACGAGCGTCATGGCTCGAATGGAATCCAGTCCCATCTCGAAGAGATCGCCGTCGACGCTCACACGATCCAGCGGTACCTGCAGCACTTGGGCGGCTAGCGTGGCCAGCCTTCCTTCCGTTAGGGTCGACGGTGGTTGATACGTGACCTGGGCCACGCTGTGGGCTTTTAGCTCCTCTGAGGAGAGCGAGGCTGCTTCCCTGCGCAGGGCTAATCGGTCAATCTTCCCCGTCGGACTCCGTGGCAGCCGCTGCAAGGGAAAGAAGACAGTCGGAACCATATAGCTGGGCAGAGCCTTTCGCAGCCGAGGTAAGGCGTGTCGAACATTCGACCGGAACTCAGGGGAGGGCGCCGCCAGAGCGCTAGTCGACGCAGAAGACGCGTCATCGAAGGCACTGAGTGCCGACTGTAGGATAAAAGCCACTAGCACAGCCGGACGACTGGCGTCCAAGGGCTTGACCACTTCGGCCACCACCTCCTCGCTGCGACGGAATGCTGCCTTAGTATGGAACTCGACCTCACCCAATTCGATGCGCTGCCCCCGGAGTTTTACCTGCGTGTCGCGGCGACCCAGGAAGCGGATGGATCCGTCAGCTTGATACTGCGCCAGATCACCGGTCTTATACATGCGCCAGAGCCCATCGATGGGGAGGTTGTGGCGCCACGCTGGGGCTTCGATGAAACTCTCCCGCGTCCTGTCGGGCAGGCCCAAATAGCCCCGACTCACACTCGGACCCTCAATGACTATCTCGCCCACCGCTCCAAAGGGGACAAGCCGTGTGTGATCCCGCTGGTCGACGATCCAGACCCGTGCGCTGCTGGTGGGTTTGCCGATGTTGGCTGTGTCCTTGACAGGCCTCTCGCAGACTCGGGCTACGGAGTACGCGCCGCACTCGGCAGGGGAGTAGGCGAAGGCAAGAGTGATGGACGACCATGCCGAAACTTCGATGTTGGTGGGCGTCTCGCCGCCGATCACCATCGTTTTCATGGTGGGGATCTCCTGCGGCGTGATGAGGCGCGCTACGGATGATGCGAGGGAGGCTCGAGTTACTTGCAACTCGGCGGCGACCTCGGCCAAACGACTGACGCGATCGGTTTCGGAGGGGATGCAGACACATGCCCCCGCCATCATCGGGGAGAGGAGCTCGTCAACGGAGATGTCAAAGGCGTGCGAGCTGAAAGCGAAGTGACGCGTAGCTGGCTCGATCGGGCAGACACTATTTTGACCGATATGGTTGGCGCAGACGGCGCGATGTTCCATGACGGTCGCCTTGGGTCGCCCTGTGGACCCGGAGGTGAAAACTGCGTAGGCCAGGTTATCGGGGCGGACGGTCGATACAGAGTAGCTGGCGGAGACCGTCCGTGACCATCGATCGTCGGCAGTGCTGATCGTAATGACCTGTTGGCCCAGGGTGGCACCGAGCGCCTGATGGGTTGGCGTAGTAATGACTATCCGTACGCTGAGGTCTTCGCAGTTTGTCTGCAGTCGCTGACGGGGCAAAGATGGGTCCAGGAGGACAAAGGCACCGCCGGCCTTTAGAACGGCTAGGACCGCCACTGGCACCCACTGGCACTTTTCGAGGCAGAGGGCGACGAACTGTTCGGGGCCTACCCCTTGCTGAACGAGCTCATGGGCAAGGATCGATGCGCGCGAGTCCAGTTCCCGGTAGGTCATCGTGCCATCCCAGGAACATACAGCGGGGGCAGTTGGGGTTGACATGCAGCGACCCTGGATGGCCCAGTGGACGCACTCGTCCGGTTCCTGCAACGGGTGGCTGTTCAACAAGGCCAACTGACTGCGACCGTTAATCGACAGCAGGTCGATATTGCCCACGGCCTGAGTCGGATCTCGGACGATGGCCGTTAGCGCCTCGCGGAAGGCCTGGGCCATAGCGATCCCCTGCTCAAGGGATGCGAATGACCGGCGATAGGCAATCTCGAACGTTGCTCGTGTCTCGAAGAGCCCGAGCGTGCCCAGGATGGGGTACTCGGTCTGGTCTTGATTGCGGTGAATATTCCATGTGATCGATCCAGAGGTGGACGGAGGGACACGGTGAATCTGGAAGCCGCTGTTAAACATCTCAGTGGGTCGTTGTCCCAGTCCCATTTCGGCGATGTGATGGCATTGGTGGCTTAGGTGTTGCATGAATTGCTCCTGATGGGCCTTCAGCACAGACACAACCGACCTCTCCGCCGGCACCTGAATCCGGCTTATCAGCATGTTGATGAAGAGCCCGACAGCGTCTTGAATGCCTGGTACTGGCTGCCCACGGGCCGATAGGGCATATCCGAAGCAAACATCGTCCATTGCTGTGTAGCAGCGGAGCACCAAGGCCCAGGCGACTTGGCCAAGGGTGGTAAGGGAAACTGCATGCTCAGCGCAAAAGTGGTCCAGCGCAGAGGTAGAGTACTCCAGTTCTACTGTTGCCAGCCCGTTTCCCGCGACGTCGGCTTCCTGGATCATCGGCGGCATCAGGCACGGTTCCAGCCCCTTGATATACTGACACCAGTAATTCCGAGCTGGTACCATCGGTGTCCGGCTGAGGTGTGCCACATAATTCCCATAGGAGGGTCGAGCCCCGGCTGGCAGTCGGTTGTCATATGCAAGGGTCAGGTCTCTCAGAAGAAGCGATATAGTGTCCCCGTCAAGGAACACGTGGTTGATAGATAGGTCGACGAAAACACAGCCCTCCAAGGTACGACGGATGACGGCCTTGGTGGTTAGCTGGCTTGGACGCTGATCCGGAATAGAACATGACAGCGACCCCAGATCGGACGACGCAACCGTTTCGATGGGAATATCAGGGCAGTAGTCTTTCAGTACAAGCTGATCCATAAAGCCGCCGTCTGATAGAGACAACAGAATGGTACGAAGCGGGGCGTGGCGGCGGACCACTTGTGCCCATGCTTCCTTTACCCGTTCTGCATTGATCGGCGGTTGACCAGGTGCAGCAATCGCTTCAAAACGGATGCGGACCTGGTAGTCCTCTGGGTTACGCAGCTGACTAAGGAGAATCCCACGTTGTGCCGGCGTGCAGGGATACATGTCCTCGACCGGACCGCATTCTGGAACAATCTCGCGATTCAGACGATCCTGCTGGGCGTCAGTAAGACTGACCTGCGAGAAGGGTTGCTGAATAGGCGAGAGCTCCTGCCGGCCTTCCCCCTCTGAGATCTCGCTGGCGCTATCACTTGGTGGTTCGCCGAGGAGGACAGCCATGTCCGCAAGGCGGGGCTGGGCAAAGATCTGCGTCACCGAGAGATCGAGCCCTCGCAGTCGAGCGGCTGCAGCCAACTTCATGGCCGCGATTGATTCGCCGCCGAGGTGAAAAAAGTGGTTGTTGCGGTCGATTCTTTCGGATGGGATTCCGAGGGCAATGGTCCAGAGGTCTCGCAGGATTTGTTCGGCTTTCGTCTCTACAGGTTGGAAAGCTGAGGTCCGGGCTTCGGTGCTCATATATGAATCAAGCTGATCCGGGGTCATTCTCTCAACGGCCCGCCGTAACCGTTGTCGATCTACTTTGCCGTTTGCAGTGGAGGGGACGAATGAAAGAGGAACCAGGGCGGCAGGAACCATGTAAGAGGGTAAGAGCTGCTGAAGACGTTGACGGACTGCGAGAGCATGAGAACCGAACTCGTTCGAGGGACTCGCAACGGGGCAGTCGCCCTGGGACGCTTGGCCATGATCAGTAACTTGTTGGCTGTTGGTCTCGCAGTGGACGAACGCCAGCAGCAAA
This sequence comes from Scortechinia acanthostroma, assembly GCA_011319215.2. Classification (NCBI taxonomy): domain Eukaryota; kingdom Fungi; phylum Ascomycota; class Sordariomycetes; order Coronophorales; family Scortechiniaceae; genus Scortechinia; species Scortechinia acanthostroma. Next base: position 34,837 of record JAABUG020037744.1, read on the forward strand.
GCAGATTTGTTCACCCGCCTGATCACTTCAGCTACCACGGTCGTGCCGTCGGCGAATTGCTGGCGAATGTGCGTCTCGATCTCCGCCAATTCCAATCGCTGGCCGCGCAGCTTGACCTGTGTGTCTCTACGCCCCAGAAACTCGAACTGTCCGTCAGGGGCGAGTCGCACCAGGTCCCCCGTGCGGTAGAGCTGGCCGTGTGAGGTTCCGCGGCGGAATTCTCGCAGCCAGCTGGGAGGGTCGATGAAGGCTTCTTGGGTCTTGTCCGGCCGATTGAGGTAACCTCTAGTCAGCAGGGGCCCTTCAACCAGCAGTTCTCCGATAGCGCCTAGCGGCATCAGACGGGACGGATCCGTAGGAGAAGTCACCCATCCGACAGAACCGCGAGCAGAACCCAGAGTGCCCACACGCCAGCCATTGGCCGGAATTTCTCCGCTAATCACGCAGACGCTTGTCTCCGTGGGCCCGTACGCGTTGATCATGGTAAGTCTGGAGGCCCAAGTATTGACGTGATCTGGCGTCACGGCTTCACCACCAACAAGCATGGTTCGCAAACTAGGGACATCCCCTGGCTCCAAGACGGTCGTCGTGGATGGTGTCAGCAATGTCCAGTTCAGGTTATTATGACGGATATAACCCGAGAGATCGGACATGCGCTGGTCCTGAGGCACGATGAAGGTGGAGCCACCGGATATCAACGGCATGAAAATCTCCCAGAGGCAAGCATCAAATACATGAGAGGCGAACTGCAGGGCGCGGGTGGTGGAGTCCACGTTGACAGTCCCGATGTGGTGGTGGATACTTGTCATAAGATTCTCATGTGTCACGACGACGCCCTTAGGGGGCCCAGTGCTCCCGGAGGTGAAGAAGACGAAGGCTGGATCCTGTGGTTGCACTTGAATTGACGTCCAATCGAACGCGCCTGACGGACCAAGGCCAGATATGGGCGTATTTTCAGTGGTCACAACACGGATGATGGTCTCCTTGGACGACCGGCTGGCAGTAGCCATCAATTGTTCCTTTTCAGTAGAAACGAGGATAACCTTCGGTTTGGTATCTTCAAGCATAAGCCGGATTCTTGCTCCCGGAAAGCCGGGGTCGACGTTGACGCAGACACCTCCAACGCGCAAAACCGCCAACATGGCCACAATGGGCCAGGTACTCCGTTCGAAGCACAATGGCAGAAGGTCCCCTTGCTTAACGCCCAGTTGTAGCAGCTGAAGTGCAATGTCCAACGACAATCTATCTAGTTGTTCATATGTGAGACTGCGGTCCCAGGAAGACACAGCTAGTGCATGTGGGGTAAGACGAGCCTGGGCAAAGACGCTCTCGTGCACAGTAGTGGAATATGCCCCAGGCAAGTGGGTGTTCCAACACTGCAACTGCATCATGTCCGCTGGACTCACCATGTTGAGGTGGCGAATGCGCCTGGTCGGATGCAGACAAACCTGCTGAAGAACATGACCAAACTGCACTATCATCCGCTCGACCTCTGCTGCGGACAACAGCCGGGAATCAGAGTTCGCACTCGCATGGATTATCCCGCCAGTGCTGGCCTCAGGGAGCTGGCAAATTAGGGCCAGGGCGTAGCTACTAAAAGCGGTTGCATTCCTGTATTCCGTCTGAGGCATCATGATCGTAGATCCGCCGTCTTTTTCATCCGGTGCCTGGATCGCCAGATAGCTCTGAAAGGCGCAGGCTGAAGCAGTGTCCGCGTTGATGGCACGAATGTACTGCAAGCCTGTTTGCTCGAACGGGATCATGCGCGTGGCATGCTGCTGAATTGAGGACGCTGCAGCGGACACTGAGGCAGACTCGTCTAGGTGAACCCTAAAGGGCACAGTGGCAATCGTCGGTCCGGTGTGGTGCTCAATCCCGGGAACCGCTGCATTGCGCCCTGAAACTGTGACTCCGTAAACCACGTCGCGGTTATCTGTATACTGGGCCAGGAGGATCGCCCACGCCAGCCGGATTAGGTTCGATAGAGTCCCCCCGGCCCCCGTTTGGACGCTGACTGCAAACTCATGCTTGACTTGGGAGTCTGGGGAAGGAGTAAGGATACCAGCCTGTAGAGCGGGATAGATAGCTGCATCGAGACCGTTGAATTCGGACGTCCAGAATTGCCTCTTCTCATCTTCATTAATACATTGAACATACTTCACGAACGGAGCAAATGGTCGGGCTACTAGTTGCTGGACATGATAGGCGTCCTTCACCTGTTCGAGTAACAGGGGCATCGAGCGCCCGTCGTAGAGTGCATGATGTAAGGTCAGAAGAAGATGGGTCGAGGTGGCCTCGCGAACGAGCGCAAAACGCGCAAGAGCATCCCCTGGTTCCATGGGCGTTGCGAGATCCTGCTCCAGGTATGTTTGAAGGGAGTCTGCCACCCGCCAGACGATTGGATTGCCGTCATTATGTCGGACAACCACCTGTAGAAGGCCATGCTTCTCGGTAGAAACAATTCGTGTCCGCAGGATTGGGTTAGCTGCAACCGTTGATGCCCAGGCAGCTTGCAACCGTGAGATATCGACATTTGCCGGAATCATAAAGCCAGATTGCGCCGTGTACAATCCTGTTTGTTGCGCAGTAAGGGCGAAAAGGCCCTCCTGCAACGGCGTGCAAGGATACATATCTTCAATCTCGGAGCTAGGAATCTGACACTGCTCTGCAGAAGCTGATCTGATACTAAGGGCATCGCTGGGGTGGAGCAGCGAGAAAGGCGCATAAGCTCCGGAAGGGTCCTTCTCCGCAAGGCGAGCTATGTCTGCCAGCTCTGCCAATTGGGGATGATTGAAGATATCTGCAACCGTCAGCCACAGACGTGGACTGGCATTGCGTGCCGCCGTGACCAGGTTCATCGCCACGATCGAATCACCGCCCAGGAGGAAGAAATCGCTGTCAGCCCAAACCTTATCCCGCGGTAGCCGAAGTACTTGAGCGAATAGATCCTGGAGCTGCAGCTCTTTCGCGCTCTCCGGAGCCCGTTGTCCAGCCTGAGAGTGGACGAATACGTTCAAATCCTCCTGAGAGAGTTTGGAGAGCTCTTGCCGTAAGACCTTCCGATCAGCCTTTCCAGATTTCGTCACCGGGAGGCGGGAGAGGGGGATAAACATGGCCGGCACCATATACCTTGGAAGAGACATTCGAAGGAACGTCGAGAGCTCAGCGAGGCAAGATCTGAAACCTTCGCTGGGAACGCTGAAAAGGCGGTCTTTTCCCTCCTGGCCTCCCTGTGGGTTGTCCGTTTCGTCCTTGACGGATCCTGTACCGGATCCGGTAGAACTATGAACGAGCACAAAAGCAACCACAGTAGCGCCAACCTGTTCGTGGCCTAATTTTACCACATCTGCCACAGCATCGGCTGTCCCGTCAAAGAAGGTGCAGATGGTGGACTCAATCTCGCCCAGCTCCACGCGTTGTCCGCGTATCTTGACCTGCGTGTCCTTCCGGCCGAGATACTCCAGGTATCCCTCTGGTGTGTATCGAACAAGGTCGCCTGTCTGATATACCCGGCGATGCTGGCTTGCCGCCTGGCGAAAGCGAGACAGATAGCGTGGTGCGGCCCCAAACGGAGGAACTCTACGGCAGTTATTGTGCAGGTAACCACGAGCAACAGAAGGTCCCTCCAGAACTAATTCCCCCACAGCCCCTACAGGCATCAAACTCTCGCAGTTCTTAGGATCAACGATCCATGTCCCGACAGCGCGCACACTTTTTCCGATTATGCCCGAATCAAGACCAGCATCGGTGCATGGATGGCAAGTGACCAGTACCGCATTTTCGGCCGGGCCATAGGCGTTGAAAAGATGTATGTTTCGTGACGTCCAGGCCTTTATGTCAGATGCCAGCACTGGTTCTCCTGCCAGGATCAATGTTTGCAGGCTAGGCAGTTGAGTCGATTGCAAGGCTCGTGCCATAGAGGGAGTCATCATGGCCCATGTCACCCGAAAGTCATTTACAACTTCAGGTAGACTATTTTGTCGGTCATACTCAGAGGGGATGCAAAGACAGGCACCGGATAGGAAGCATACTATATGGTCAGTGACACTTACGTCGAACGCGTACGAGGAGAACTGCAGCACGCGGTCCTCTGACGTCAAGGAGGTGGCATCCATCGCTGCCTGTGCTATTGATGGAAGCGAGCGATGTTCAACCATAATGCCCTTGGGCGTGCCAGTCGAGCCGGATGTGAATACGACGTAGAGGGCGCTGCTTGGATCCGGTTGTATACGAGGCTGGGCGACTGCGGGATGCCTCTTCCCGTATTTCAAACACTCCATCTGATCTCCAACCACCACAACGGTTTCACACAGCTGGCTCGCAACACTGCACTGGTCTGAAGAAGTAAGAATAATAGAGCTCTCGAGCTGCTGGCATATGGCTTCCAGACGGGGAACAGGGTGAGAAGGTTCCAGCAGACAGAAGGCACCGCCAGCCTTTATGACAGCTAATAAGGCTACAGGGACCCAACGGGACTTGTCAAAACAAAGGGGAACGAGTACATTCGGCTCAACTCCCATAGTCTGAAGCTGCTGTGCTAAAGCGGAAGATAGCTCTTCCAACTCTCCGTACGTCCAGCGGCCGTCCCAGGCATCTACTGCCAACGATGCCGGCTGAGCCCGACATCGCTGCTGAATAAGGTGGTGGACGCACTGATCCACAGCTTCGGGCTCCTGGCGGTTCCATTCCGCCACACTGATCTCGTCACTGTGGTGGAACAGATCCACATGAGATATTGATGAGTCGGGATGTTCAACGATATGAGACAGGGCAAGAGTGAGCGTTCTGGAAAGGTGCTGAGCCTGTTCGTCGGAAAGGAAGTCCGTTTGGTATATCATTTTGCATTGGGTTTTGCTGCCCTGTGTGTTAACTTCGACCATAATATCATACTATTGCCTGTGTCAGCGAGGAAATATGGGCTCGTGGTAGGTTGGGTTAGCTTACTTCAGTCGGGTCCAATCGAGCGACCTCCGATACCGTAATGGAACGTGCCTTTGCATAAACGCCATCCTCTGGCATCGCATTCGGCGGAAAGGTCATGGCGGTATTAAACAATTTCTCATCTCCTAGCCGCATGGCATGGCGAATGTCCGCGAGAGAAACATGCTGGTGCTGGATGTCCTGGATGAATTCTTCCTGAACAGTTTGCGCCATCCGCAATAGTGAGCTGCCTGGAGAAAATTGGATCCGGCAGACAAGCAGATTGATCAAAGGTCCCACCGTCCGCTCAATGCCATCTAGGGGTAGGTCTCGACCAGCGGTCATATACCCGAAGCAGACATCGTCGTTCCCTGTGAAGCAGCGGAGTACTAAGCCCCAGGCGACTTTGAAGAGGGTCACCAGCGTGATCTGCCATTTCTGGCAGAAGGCACAGTGTGTAGGGAGCCCTGTAATGTCAATGTCGACGCTTCGTAGCTGCTGTGTGCCCAAGAGCCTGCGTTTCGACCTCAACATGGGAAATATGCACGGGTCAAGCCCGGCAAGCCTTGTCTCCCAGAAGCCAAGTCCCGCCTCTTTGCTAAGTCGGGAGATGTGGGCAATGTAGTCCCGATATGGACACGACGGCGGGGGGCGAAGACCGTCGTAGAATAACTCTAAGTCTTGCCTTACGATCGACATCGACATGGCGTCGACCATGACATGGCTGATGTCGAGGACGGCGTAGATTCTGTCACTCATTCCGCTGAAAACTGTAAGCTGTGGTTGGCCTCGGCGGGAACATCTGCCTCCTTCTTTCCGATGCAGTAACTGATGCGGATCACCAAACGGATCGTGGACTACAATAGGGTCTATAATATCCGCTTCTAACACGATCTGCACGGCGAAGTGGTTGGCAACCACGTTTTCGTGAAATCGCGACCTCAGAACAGGGTGATGCTGGCAGACATTGCGCCACGCGGTCCGGAGACGTTCAATATCGATGAACTGGTCTGTATGCGCAGGCGTGATCTCCCATAGAAAACGCATCTCATACAGTTGCGGATTGCTAGCCTGGCTCAGCAGAATGCCCTCTTGGATGGGAGCGCATGGATAAATATCTCCCACCTCCCGCAAAGGGATACCAAGCACGGTAAGCCGCTGATGCAGGGGACTATCGGATCCATTCTCGCTGGGAAGATACTGGGTAAGTAAAGTTTGGGACGCCAGTCCGTCATAGTGGCTCGGTTGGATATCCGTTTTCGTCCCATCTTCTGAGTCCTCCAGCTGTTCCACTATTCGTTTAATCGACTGACATTTGAGTATCATTGATACGTTCAGTCTACATTGCTGTCTTCGCGCCAGAGCTACTAATCGCATGGCCATGATTGAGTCGCCTCCCAACTGGAGGAATCTATGGTGGATGCCGAAAGAGTGGGGAGGCAGATTCAGAATTTGAGCAAACATCCGGTGCAGTTGGCTTTCCAAAGCGGTGGCCGGCGCAACTAGCTTTGGCTCGTTGGACATGTATGCCATGAGTTCGCGCCGCGTACGGCTACGCAGTGTTTCCCGGAGAGCGTGCCGATCTACTTTCCCTGTGATAGTCATGGGGATGTGATCCAAGGCGAGGTAGATAGAGGGCCGCATATATGCTGGCAGCGCGGCCGCCATCTTCTCCTCCACGGTCTTCATATCCATCCGGAACTCCTCGGTGGGATGGGCCACCACAACTGAATGATCCTTCGTGTTAACATACTTCTCAGAGTGTATGAAAGCGGCTATTAGCGGGTTTTCATCCATCTTCGGTGTTGCAGCTGCCGCAACAACTTTGGCCCACGGACAGAGCATTCGCAGACTGTGTTCAACTTCTCCTAGTTCCACCCGATGCCCGCGGATTTTGACCTGAAGGCCCTTGCGTCCGACGTAGCGTAAACTGCCGTCGTCCTGGAACTGAACTAGGTCTCCCGTTTTGTAGACCCTACGGGGACCGCCGGTAGTTTCGAGCCAGGGGGCATTTTCCAAGAACGCAAGTGAGGTCTTTTCGTGGTCATTGAGGTAACGGCTGGCAAGACTAGGGCCTTCAACCAATAGCTCACCGATTTCGCCTTTAGGGGCAAGCCGAACAAGGTCAGTCTGATCTGCGACCCATAGGGTGGCCGTCGGGGATCGGCCGATGGCTTTAATATCGAGTTGGGTCCGAACGGGTGAGACACAGCAGACGCCCGCCCATTCCGTGAAGCCGTATCCCTGGTACAGGTCCACTCGGCCGGCCCATGTGTCGAAGGTATGAGCTCCCATGGGCTCGCCTGCCGTAACTAGTGTCCTCAATGTCGTGCAACGGGGAGCATCCAGCGAGGTCGCGGTTGAGGGTGTTAGAAAGGCCCAGGTCACCCGCATCTCATTTACAGCCTCCGTTAGACGGTTCAGACGGTCATCTTCTGATGGGATGCATATCGCCGCTCCCACACTGAGGGCACAATATATCTCGATGAGCGAGACGCCGAATGTGTAAGAGGCAAACTGCAAGACTCTGTCCTGTGGTCGAACCTTCAATGCTGCTCCGTGCCGACTGACATCTGCCAGAGCTGCGTTATCCACCACGCAGCCCTTTGGCTGTCCGGTACTCCCAGATGTAAACAGAACGTAAGCGGCACTATTTGCTGCCACCGGAGGCAGACTGCCCTGGTTTTCTTCCGCTTTTGCCAAGTGCTTCAGCATGTCATGGGAAATGGTGACAACGGTCTGAATGCTGCCACTCAGTCGCTCAGCAAAATGGTCGGATACGATTGTAGTCGTTGATTTTGTCTGTTCCAATATACCTTGTAGCCGCTGTTGTGGCTGTAACGGATCAACGGGAACGAACGCCCCTCCTGCCTTAATAATGGCCAGCTCGGCTACGATTGCGAGCGTTGACCTTTCCACCATCATCAACACTAGCATTCCTGGACGAAGTCCGAGCTTCCTCAGGTGGTGGGCCAGGCATTGTGTGGTATGGTCCAGTTGACTGTACGTGAGCTCCCCGTCCCAGGCACTGACGGCCAGTTTGTCTGGGTAATCCACTGCGTGCTGGTGAATAACCTCTGAGATGGATGATGGCGTCCCTATGTGTCGCGCACTGATGTTCAAAACAGTATCCTCTTCTAGATTGTGGGACCTTTTTACAACAGCGGTATCACCTCTCTGACTATGCCGGGTTAAGATCGCCTCAATAGACCGCGAGAGAGTCGAGGAAAATCGCGCAGCAGCCTCCGAGGACAAAGCAGGAGAGTAGAACAGCCGAAGACGAGTGGGAATATTGTTGTCGAGTGTAGCGACGAGCACCGCATGATAGTAGTCCTCCTATTTAGATAGTTACACCGGTCAGCCTATGCGCGTGGTACTGCAACAGCGCGTACCTTTTGATCGGCTTGTTTCTCCAGCCAGGCTGTGGCCTTCCATTGTGCACCAGTATCTAGGATAAACACTGCTGTACTATGATCGGGTGCATTTGACCGGTGCACCTGCTGGCACTCCTGCAGACGCTGGCTTTCCACCAGGCTGGCGAATGTAGTTTCACTGCAGATTGGTACCTGGACTACCTCGATGGCATTTACGCACTTTCTAAGAGAGCTTTGGCCTCTCAAATCTTGAAAGCCGAATTTGGCCGGTCCATTCGCAATACATTGACGGACTACAATTGCCCACAGTGCCTTGAAGAACCGGGCAATCTCAATGCCATTATTGGAGCAGAAGTCGGGGACTTCCTCCAGCAAGGGCGAACACACATCTTCGACAGCTGCGTGAATGGAGACTCCCGTTACGCCAATATGGCCGGCTTCGCCGTCTGCCACTTTGGCAACTTCAATTGTCATTTTTGGACGGTTTTGGTAAGATGTGAATGTAGTCAAGGGCGGTTCTTGGTAGAGGTTTACCTCGAAGTGAAAGGGTTTTTACGCCGAAGATACCCTGGACCTGTGTGTTCCAGCACCGAAAAGCTTTGTAATGGACTAAGCAGCCACCTTCTTCTTTTCTCGGTTTCTTTCTCATTCTGCAAGCAGGCCAAAGTCTCCTTCATTGAATGATTGCTCCTTGCATTGATGTGCAAATGCATCACGCTTGCACCGAATCCTTTCTAGGGAATGGAATTTCGCTTCGTCTGGCTGAAGGCGAGGTTTGTACAGCGGCCTGCCGTGGATAGCATTCAGCTTGAGAACATCCAATAAGGTGGTGTTTTCCATGTTTCTGCTCCGTAGATACAGATTATTGCCACTCCTCCGGCAGCACTGGTCCCATTGGTATCGTTGCTGCTCGCGGAAATAAATTCTATCCAATGCGGAAAGGCATTCTCCCTGGATGCGCGGTTTGAGGCCCTGTCATCGAAATCCGAACCAGTGGGCTAGAATGACCCGAAAGGTTCGACCGAAGCTTGCCTTGGTAAAAACTCGGATGGAAGGATGAAGACATTGTCACCGCTGTGAAACTACCTTGGAATGATGACGATAGAATTATAATATTCGATGATCGTGCAAGAAATGAAGCTATGTACATAATGAGGAGGTGAGGAGGTGCGTCGCGCTAACCCAATACGGCAACACAGGCGAACGAGTATTGTTCATTCACAACCGCCACGCTTCAAGCATTACGTGGGAAATCTCTTTGAGTCTATGAATTTGTCTGTGGGACTGGGAGATCGCTCAAGTAAAGGTATGCAAGGAGTTTCGCAGAGTGGCAAGCGGCGAGGTAGGCCAATATCATGCGCTGATGGCTGTTCATCCCTTGCTCAGCCGAGTCATCCCTATCTGGTAGCAGCCTACGGAACGCCCACGCACCTGTGCTATGGCTAATCGCATCGGCACGTCAAAATTAGGTTGGATTTAAGACCGTGGCTGCCTTCTGGCAGGCTTCGCAGCTGCTTTGAGACCATTTAGTTGTTGGATGAAAGCAAATCGCGGAGTACGCAGATACATACCAGCTTCGTTTCGTAGAATTGCTTCTGCTTTCGATCTTTTGCTGACTCTACCAATGTAGGGTAATAATAGGAGGGGGTCGAAGCCTTGCATACATATTTTCAATATGCATATGTGTTTCACCTACACGCATGGTCCTCAAGGAATTGGAGATTCCGGAGGACAATCCTCCCAAAATCACCGCCACTGTGCCTCCAGGACTGTGCTCGTGGAGGAAGCAATGTCTATTAGATACATCTCTTTACTACTTCGTAGTGTTCCATGATATCCCTGGCCAACCGTACTAGCAATTTCTTCATGTGAAAAGTATCTATATTCTTGATATGGCTAAACCAATCCGAATTGTATTCCAATAATATTAACTATGTCATATCGAGTGTTAATGTATATATATGTTACTAGGAGTGGAAGTGATAGATATATTAATGTCTAGGCTGATCATTCAATACTCGGCTTTGCAAGAACAAATTGGCAATCGTTCCCTGAGTCTCAGAAATATCAGAGATAATCGAGAACCAGGGCGTATTAAATCGAATCAATGACATACAGTATATACATCTCGACCAGGAATATTGACCCTATTGCTCAACAACATCGTCCATCAACATACAATAAACATGCCTGATCCCCGTAAGCCCATGCTTAGCGAAATCCAACTCTATCCTCTCAGCATCACGAAACCCACACCTCCTGTACACCGCATACCCCTCCTCCGAAGCCTCCAACCACGCAGGCAAGCTAAGCCGTCGCGCCTCGTCCACACCAACCATCAACAACTTGGTCCCGACCCCTCGACCTTGGTACATCGGATGGACGACCAAAACTTGCAGGACTATGACAATCAGCCTTTCACTCACCCTCACCCACATCCACAAGCAACAAGCAACAAGCAACAAGCAACAACGAAAGCTAGAGGCAGAGGAGAACTAACTAGCAACAGCCCTCCCCCCAATCCACCTCTCCCTCACCCCCGCCTTCAAATCCTGAAAATCCAAATACACCCCCGGACAAAGCGCCGTAGCCGGCGGTCTAGCAGACCTGTCTCTTGCCTCTGCTGCTGCTCTCGCATGCGCCTCGGCATCAGCGTAGATACTCCACCACGACCAGCCCACGATGCGACCTGATGTCTCATCAACGGCTTTCACGATCCGGGCGTGCGGGTCCTCGCGGATGATTTTATCCAGATGGTTGGCAAAGGGCGGGTCTGGATCTTCTTGGCTGAGCGGTCCGTACATGGTTTCCATGAGGGAGTTGTTGGCGAATGCGGCGTTGTGGAGTTGGGCCAGACTCAGAGCGTCGGCGGGGAGGGCGGGGTGGAGGGTGATACTGTTTGGGGACATGGACATGGTTGGTGTATTTCTTGATGACGATCAAATGCATGCAATGATGAAGTTAGATTGAGTAAGGGTTATGGAGGGTTATGGGGGAGTTATGTGTTTAAATGTGGTCGAGACGGGGGATGCCGGTACTTTCCTAATTGGGACGCCGATGAGGCTTGTGTTGGCTGCTCGTATTGGGTTCCAATGTTGATATATCATGATTATGGTCGCCTAGCCATTGTTTATGCTGGATTAAGTAAAATATGTACTTCAGTTATGATCACATATTGGTCTTTAGAGAATATTAATGATTAGACATGCGTTATACTTGCATTCATACCGGACTGATTCAAATATTCACTGCAGCACTGAAAGGGTACACACATAAGTAGGTGCATTCAAACCGTTCAAGTATGTAATTAGGCAATTTTGTGCAGGAAAAGCATATAAACTAGGAGACTCTCAGTCATATCTCATAAGGAGTATCAATCACAAACGAGCAGGAATGTTCTGCTTGCCCTTCAGATCAAACCGATCCAGGTTCATAACCTTGTTCCACGCGGCCACGAAATCCTTGACAAACTTCATATCACCATCGGCGCTGGCATACACCTCGGCAATGGCACGCAGCTCAGCATTCGAGCCAAAGATCAGGTCAGCGCGAGTAGCCGTCCACTTCTTGCTTCCGCTCTTGCGATCGCTTCCCTCGAACAGCTCGCCATTGCCGGCGTCCTTCCACGCGGTGCCCATGTCCAACAGGTTCACGAAGAAGGCGTTCGACAGGGCCCCAGGGCGGGAGGTGAAGACGCCGTGCGCAGAGCCATCGTAGTTGGTGTTGAGGACGCGCAGACCGCCAACTAGAACCGTCATCTCGGGGGCAGACAGGTCCAGCAGCTGCGCCTTGTCGACGAGGTAGTGCTCCGCGCGCGGGCGGGCGGCGGGCTTGGCGAAGTTGCGGAAGCCATCGGCGAAGGGCTCCATGTGGGTGAAGGACTCGACGTCCGTCTCCTCCTGGGAGGCGTCCGTGCGGCCGGGGATGAAGGGCACCTTGATCGGGTGGCCGGCGTCCTGCGCGGCCTTTTCGACGGCGGCGCAGCCGGCCAGGACGATGAGATCAGCCAGCGAGACCTTCTTGCCGTCGGGTGCGCGGGAGTTGAAGCGCGACTGCACGTTCTCCAGCGCGGAGAGGGCCTCGCGCAGCCAGGGCTGGTTGTTGACCTCCCAGTCCTTCTGCGGGGTGAGGCGGATGCGTGCGCCGTTGGCGCCGCCGCGCTTGTCGCTGCCGCGGAAAGTGGAGGCGGCGGCCCAGGCGAGGGAGATGAAGCTTGTGGGGGCCACGCCGGAGGCGAGGATCTCGTCCTTGAGGGAGGCGATGTCGGCGGCTTCGATGAGCGGGTGGTTGACGGCGGGGATGGGGTCCTGCCAGATCAGCACCTCGCTGGGGACCTCGGGGCCGAGGTAGCGGGCGCGCGGGCCCATGTCACGGTGGGTGAGCTTGAACCAGGCGCGGGCGAAGGCGTCGGCGAACTGGTCCGGGTGCTCGAGGAAGCGGCGAGCGATCTTCTCGTAGGTGGGGTCGAAGCGGAGCGACAGGTCGGTGGTGAGCATGGTGGGCTTGCGCTTCTTGTTGGGGTCGAAGGCGTGAGGGATGATCTCGTCGGCATTCTTGGCGACCCACTGGTGGGCGCCGGCGGGACTCTTGGTGAGCTCCCACTCGAACTTGAACAGGTACTCGAGGAAGTTGTTGTTCCACTGGGTCGGGGTCTTGGTCCAGGTCACCTCGAGTCCGCTCGTGATGGTGTCAGGACCCTTGCCGGAGCCGTGCTTGTTCGCCCAGCCGAAGCCCTGGGCTTCCAGGCCGGCAGCTTCGGGCTCTTTGCCGACGTTGTCTGGCGGGGCGGCACCGTGGGTCTTGCCGAAGGTGTGGCCACCAGCGATGAGGGCGACCGTCTCCTCGTCGTTCATGGCCATGCGGCCAAAGGTGGTGCGGATGTCGTGAGCCGCCGCCACAGGATCGGGGTTACCATCGGGTCCCTCGGGGTTGACGTAAATCAGGCCCATGTGCGCTGCGGCCAGAGGGGTCTCGAGGTCACGCGAGTGGGTGGTCTTGTGCGAGGGCTCGTCGGCGATGACGGTGCCTCGCTTGTCGGATGCAGCGAAGCCCTTGGAGTACCGCGCGTCGTTGCCCAGCCAGGTGGTCTCCCGTCCCCAGTAGGTCGCCTCGTCCGCCTCCCAGGTGTCCGGACGACCTCCGCCGAAGCCAAAGGTCTTGAAACCCATGGACTCGAGGGCGACGTTACCAGTGAGGACCATCAGATCGGCCCACGAGATCTTGTTGCCGTACTTTTTCTTAATGGGCCAGAGCAGACGGCGAGCTTTGTCCAGACTGACATTGTCAGGCCAGCTATTCAGGGGAGCAAACCGCTGCTGACCCTGACCGGCACCTCCACGGCCGTCAAACACACGGTAGGTTCCAGCGCTGTGCCAGGCCATCCGAATGAAGAGGCCGCCATAGTGACCAAAGTCGGCGGGCCACCACTCCTGCGAGTCGGTCATCAGGTCACGGATGTCCTTCTTCAGGGCCTCATAGTCGAGGCTTTTGAAGGCAGCAGCATAGTCGAAGTCGGGGTCCAGGGGGTTGGAGACGGCGGTGTGTTGGCGTAGGATGTTCAGCTTCAGCCGGTCAGGCCACCAGTCCTTGTTGGTGGTGCCACCACCAGCCCAACCCTCCTTGAAGGGACACTCGCTCTCTTTGCTCTCCCCCATGATGTTGTCTTGATGTCTTGGTAGTTTCGGGGTATATTGACGGTTTGACGGTCAACAAGGAAGACAGAGGGTATATTGATGGTCAACGAGAAGGAAGAAGAGGACAGAAGTGAGGGGTAAACACGAACCTTATAAGCTGAGCTGTCCTCGTCTAGGCCCGTCTCATTAATAACCCATCCCTCGTCCAATAAAGCTCCCCCATCGAGATCAGCAGGTCCTTCCCCGCATTTCGAAGTGCTTTTGCCGCTGCTTTTGCTGTGGATGATAATCAATTGTTCTGGCTGGTCCTTCTTACTCAGCGGGCTCAGCCTATGATATCATGAGTTTCGTGCCCCGCTTCGCTTCAGCCTATCACAATGCCCAATTTGCTAATCCTGCTGACTGTACACATGAAACTGTCGCTTCGGTCCTCGGAAAACCCCGCCCCTTTCCCGCCGTTCTCCGCAATAACAACATTAATAGCTATTTATGTGAGAGTGGAAGAAGGCATGATATCCTGTACGGATGTTTTAATATGACATTGTTTCGCTCTCTGCAAACTGGCAACATTCTACTGCTGTTTGTGCAACCCAACAGAAAGTTGTCTGCATTTCGAAGGATCTCCCCATTTACCCCTCAGTGTGATGCCCAATATAACGTACCATGCGGGGGATTCACATTCCTTTTTGGGAGAACCAATGCCAAGAGAGTCTCTGCCGGAATTACCTCGGATGGTTTTCAAGTTGCTGTAGGAAACGGACATGTAGTCACTTACATCTCTGGAGGGCTCTGGTCATCTGTGTCTTCATATAGAAGCATGATATATATTCCTCTTCTGCGTAGGAAATCCGTCATATTTGATCGGAAGATTAGATAGTACTTCATACAAACATGGACTTTCTTCATAAATAATATATAGCCTTTAAGTTTTACTAGTTCTTAAGCACAAGAATGATGTTCTTCCAAGGCAAATAGCCCCTAAGACTCTCCTTTTGGTAGAGGTGATTTCCTTCGACGACTCGTGCAATTAATGGGCCGATACGGGTGCTTTTTCAGCGCAGGGATACAGATATATAAAATTGCAAGGTGCTGTAGGGGAGTTCCCCAGACTAAACTATGGAAGCCCACCAGAATATTAAATCATCACTTTTATATCAAGGTTGATTAAACTTCTGTTCGATATCGCCCCTTTTTGTCTACTCGTTCCATTTGGCCATTTTCACATGTCATTGGGAGACAGACAGGACTGCAGAGTATGCAGTCTAGATGGATGGCGCTCTTTCTAACCTAAAAGCCGTCTACTTATCTCCCCTTATGAACATAGAATATATAGAAAATTGACTACCATGTGTGCTTATTATAATAAGAATAGTCATCACTCCACTATTACCATCCTATTCCTATACAGCAACAACGGTATACCTAGCGTAGTATGGATGCTCGGGATCCGTCAAGTCAAATCTCCAACTTCTCGCTAACTTCAATACTCCTATTAAAGCGAGAGAGATCAACTTGGATCTTACTCTGGTTGTTGACAAGACATGTAGGGAGATTTGTGTGTCTTACTTGACCTATCTGTGTCTGTCTTTAATTCGACATAGACAGACAGAAGCACGCAAGATGCCCGTATGCCCTCTTATTTGGATCATCTCGAGACATCTCCTGTGATATGCGCAAGTAAACATCACAGTTTGAACCCTGGAAGGTAGATTCGAATCTCAAAGACAGAACATGGTACCACACAAAGCCAAGAGCATCTCAGTAGTAGTACCATGTTGCCGCCATAGGCCTGGAAAATGACTCCGAGGTACTCCTTTTCATCTTGAGAGATTGTCTTGACCAGAGAGGTATCTGCAGATCCTAGATTGAATTCAACGACGAAGCCCTAATGCACCCTGAGCACGAACTCAATGAACATGCCCGAAGAAGAACGATGAATACCGCATGTCGCAAGTAATGGCCCTTGGGTTCAACAGGCATTTGCCGGAGTGGTATCCCCATCGACTTCTACAATATGCTAAGCATACCGCTATCCAGCAGGTGTCCTTGCATCAGATCGTCAAATTGATTACACAGTGATTAAGGACTTCACTTGGATGTGTAAGCGGAGGTATCTGTATTCCTCGCCGCTGATGCAAGACGAACTATGGGAGGTCACAATTACCTGCATCAAGTGACGATGATCTTCAGCCAATATGGAATCATCATATATAGCCGCGATGTTGCAATTAATTTAGAGATGTGATGAGCATCAATACTGACAGTTGACTTGTGCTCCCCCATTAACCTAGTACTCTCATTTCTGTCAATGTTCAAGAGGAAGGTGAGCAATCCCATTCTAACCTCTTTCATACCCTTCGTGCCGGCATCCCAGGCCGAAACATCACCGCGGCTTCAACAACGGTGAGCCCATCAACGACGCAGGCAAGGGAGCACCGCTCTTGGGTATGTCGTATTTCCTTCCTCTTCTGGACCCTTAACCAGGAGGCAGGTGGCACAGACAAATCGCTTGATATCCAGAATCCCGACAATCTCGGTGGACATAGCGCTGATAACGGCTTCGTGCCCAATTCGAATGGAGCTTCTCCGATGCCAAACTAGGTTGTTTGCCAAACGCTGGGTTCGTGACCAAGTGATCAGGACTTGCATCAGAGTCATGATATCTCTGAAAGACAGTAGCATCTGAAGAAGGGGTATTCGGGAGTTGCGTTGGCACCGAGTGGTATGCTCCCCACTTATCTTCGTTCGATACATGGCCGATAGATATATTAAAGGCGGAATGGTGATCCGTCTAGACCGGCTCTCTGCCTCGATCCGCAGTCGACGAGGACGGTCGCCACATAACCGAAGAGCTCGACATGAGCGACATCCGCTATTTCCCCAATGGTGTGGCCCATAACATGCCAGGACTGGACGAGGAGGATAAGTACTTTTCTTTTCGATGATGATTTCGAAAAAGTCGGATGTGTTTTTATACCCAATTCCTTGGAGTGACTCCGAAGCTCACTCACCGGAACTTCATTCAAGGCCGACGACTGGATTGCACATACCCCTAAGGACATTCTCTGCAAGAACTTCGGCGTCGATGCCTCTGTCTTCGACAAAGTTCTTCAGCCGTTACCATATATCCTCAAGGGCACTGGTCCAGGCAAGCGGGACACGGCTGCGTCTCCAGATAACAGCGGCAGTTGCATGACGGCCTGAATAGGCTGATTCCATCTGATACTAGTAGGGGGAATACCTCCGATACGGAAAACTGGTCTGGATTGAGGTCTACAAGAGTGATCGGGCCGTGCGGGCCGTGCATATGTCGTTGGCACACTGGTTGGCGCTCAAGGTCATCACGCAGATCAAGACGGAGAAAGAGTTGCTAGTGACCGGATTCCGGGTCTTGTACAGGGATAGTTAGTTCGATGTTCGTACTGGGTGAATGGTGATAGTGGCAATAATATAGTTCCGCTAGTGATGCGCGACCACTTGGCAATACTGAGACGTGTCCAACCACGACCTTTTTCAGAAGCTTTCGTGAGTCGGAGCTCGGCACAGTAGAAGCTCAGTACTCCGTAGTATTACTCAGAAGAGTATCTGATGACCATTATATCAAAGAATCTTCTAGTGCGCTTTTGTATGAGTGATCGACCCCACCGATTAGGCTACGGATGCGCCGGGTCGCCGGGATCGACGGTCGACCTATCACCTATCCACCTCGCACTCTTGCTTCAACAACACAATCATGACGACGTCTTAAATCACAGTCTAGATGTGATACAGAATCAGGAAAGCTGTACATTATTGAGTGCAATATCAGGGAAGTGCAATATCCTTGATGCCCTGGAAGAGATACGTTGGACAGAATGACCCGCAATACTCGCTACCGGATAACGACCCAACGTAAAAGTGACGATAACCGACGAGCAGAGATGCTTTCCTCACAGGGCTGACTGAGCTCCACCAGGTTATTGGTGATTCCAGACAATCCCGAAATCGAGAATCTGGACAGCGGAAGGCACGGGAGCACACATCAACCCACGGTTCTCGCTCTTCTCTCTGGATGGCGTCACTGCTCCACCCATCCATCTTCTGGCTGGTTCGAGAGCTGCTGGTCGTACACTCATCACATTGCAGAACATGACCCTTGTTGCCATCAGCTCGAAGCTTATGATCAACCGCTGAAGATTTTTACTGGGACATGGATGACATGGTGCGATGGTATTGGTGCGTCGATGATTTCCATCGGCTGATGCCGGTATGACATAATGACTTCATCTTTCCCCTGGCTGGATTGGACTTCGCCATGATATATGAAGGGCTGGAAAGACCACCAAAACGAGTCTTCCTCGATCCCAAGCTCAGAAGTAATAAAGCAGAAAGCAGTCCTCATCGCCGGTCGCTTCAGCGCCAGTCAAGCCGTCACAGATTCCAACCACAGTCAAGCAGTTGATATCGCCATAACATATCCAGCATCATGGTGTCGACAGCAGTCACTCGTCCTGTCGCTCTGCTGATCCGCTTCATGCAATGGTCCAGCGCGGTCATTGTCCTGGGCATCACCTCCTACTTCGTCCACAATTTTCCCAAGGGACAGCATATCATATACTGGGAAGTCATCGTATGTTACCTGCCTCTAATCATTATCCTCCGCATACTAACTCGAATACCTCTCTAGTCGGCGATATCCGTTGCCTTTTTCCTGCCAGGTTTCATTTCCCCCTTCATGCCGCATCGCCTGAGCAGATTCGTCTTGCCCATTGACATCATCTTCTCCTACCTGTATGTGACGCTCCCTTTAGACACTCTCTTAACATACTAACTTGCTTAGGTGGTTGACTGGATTCGTCTTCGCTGCGCAAGATTACAACTGGCACAGCTGCCGTGCCAATGCTCCCCCCGGTGCTCGCTGCGGGCTCAAGAAGGCCAACGAGTCGTTCATCTTCCTCGCCTTGTAAGTGGTCCTGTTACTGATGAACCATACAGTAGCTAACCACCATCAGTATCTTTACCTTCTTCGCTATCGCTCTCGAAGTGTGGAACCTCTGGGCCGCGCGCCGGGAGGAGCCTTACCACGAGAAGCGTCCTGAGGGTCACCGTTCTCCCCTCGATGCTCCCGCTCAGGCCACATAAGCGCCTAAGCTAAGGAAATCGGCGACACTGTTGCCAGGCACTTCTCGCTAAAGTGCCGTGATCCATGGACCAACCTCGAGCAAAGCTAATTGTTGGTTGGCCATCCATTCAGAGATGCACATCTCTTGTCTCGTTCTATAATCTCGCGGCTTGACTGTCCCGCGCGATCATATCTAATAGCTGATATCTAATGATTCGGTCACGATTTTGTTATGCATCATGATTACTGTTGTGTCGCTCGTTATATGTACTATAATATACAACATAATAGCGCAATGATATTTAATGTTTAGATATACGAAGTAGCTTTCTCAGTACATAAGCAATATAAAGTTTGACCGGCATAAACCGAGAAATTATATACTAAGAGCATCAGCGATGGAATCGCGACAATCACTGGATTTACTGCAAGATATGACAGGAGAGGCCATTGTCGAAAGTTTCCAACCTCAATCAAATGTGCGGCAAAATTCAATCAATCCAGTTCCGAACAAATGGCAAGTCTACATTGAACATTTGGAGTCAACATGTAGCTTGCTTCACAGGCACGTCATTGGGTGCGATATCTGTACATCATCCAGGTACTTTTGTCCGACAGAAAGCCAAGGCAGATTTGCACAATTAAGCAGCTTCATAAAGATATTGTCTGTTTACATTGCTGTTTTGAGAAGTTGCGGGACGCGATCAAGGTCAATTGAAGATGATGTCACCGCGCGGTCATCGAGAATTCGAGACAGAACATCGTCACTACAAATCAAACCACTTTGTCTTCCTCATTTAACCTCAGTTTGCTCAATCAATTCAGATCCCTACAATAAATAAAGTGACAATCACAACCTATCTCGATAGTGGAACTGTTCATACGAGTATCGCCGCCACACAACACGATTCCACAGAACAGCGGTTCAACCCCCGGCCGAGATGACTTCGGCATACAGCAAGGTCAAAGAGCTGGCCACAGCATCGATTGCCCAGGTCATGACGGCCTGGGGCTACCTGAGTGCCTTTCTACTATCCTTCACACTCAATCGCGCCCTCTTGGCCTACGCACTCCTTCCTGTGTACCTTCTGAGCCTCGCATATAGCGTCCTGCCGACGATTTTGTGGAACGCACCGCGGCTACTCGTCCCAAACGGATGGAGTAGACTTGTTAAGGACGCGGAGCAATACCGACAGCGGGCGGACGCGCTAGCTCGATCGCAGCTGGAGGGAAAGTACAGGTTCAAGGAAGACGAGATCATCCGGACCGACCAAAAGGGCAAAGGATGGATGACTGATATGCCGTGGAGGGACAATGTGGAGGAGTTTAACGTGTGCGGCGCGACGGCCCGATATGTTCATCTGAAGCCGAGTTATCGCAGCATTGCAACGGATAACAAGACCTCCCACCGACCGATCGTCTTTTTGCATGGGAATCCAAGTTGGAGCTTTATGTGGAGAAATGTAGGTTCATTCCATTTTCCATTGTTACTATCATGTCCAGCTGAAGCTGACCATGCAGGTATTTCCTGCGCTTGTGGAACGAGGACACGAGGTATATGCGCTGGACTGGCTTGGACATGGTCGTAGCGACAAGATAATCCGTCCGGAAGCCATCACCTTTGAGCTACACATGCGTACCTTGATGCAATTCTTCGAATCCACTGGTCTTGAGAATGCTACGCTCGTCGCGCATGATTGGGGAGGGTGAGTCTACCATCCATCGTCCTGTTCCTGTTGCTGACTTGTCCAGCTGTGTTGCTTTGTGCACGCTACCTCGCCTGCCGATATCAACCCGCACCAGCCTTTTCTTATTGAACTCCTTCCTTCCTCCCCGCCTCAGTGAGATAAGCATGCATTACGCCCTCCTATACGCCATATGGTTCATGACGACCGGGATCCTCGGCGGGTGTACCCCCGAATCCACAGTTATGCGGTTCATGTCTCCAAGCATCTCACAGAAAGACGTCACCGGCTATGCCGCACCCTACAGAAATCTCCCCGCAAAAGCCAAGTCCAGCGTCTACCGCTTCGCGCATATGGCACCCGCTACACCCCGCATAGTCCTGACAAGTTTGCGATCCACATGGCTGTGGAAACTAATCGAGGGCCTCGCCGGACCATCCAACTTTGACAACCTCACTGCTCAGGCTCGACTTGCCCGTCGCGACGATGAGATCCGAAGTTTCTGGAAGTCTAGCGAGAAAGCGCGTCGCAACTTGGAAGTGGCTGTTGCATTTGGGGCCAGGGATCCGCTGTTGAAAGACTACAAGCATGTTCTTGTGCGTTCTATTGATTCCCGGATCATGGTTGACTGGGCCCCATATGGAACCTGGCTAGAGGGTGCCGGTCACTATCCGGCGGAGGAGAAGCCGGGAGCGGTTGGTGACTTGATTGCGAGGCTTGCGAGGTATCGCGAGCCTACAGCTATCCGGAAGTAGTGCCGCATTTTCTGTGAGCGGTTTAAAGACGTCTGTTATGTTACATATTTCTCATGTCGGCGGTTGCCATTCTGTGGTTACAGCGCCATAGGCAATGAATAGACTCAGAAGGTCCAAGGTCATGGTAGTCTTTGTGTGTTTCATAAGACCCTTGTCCATCACTTGTTACAAATGCGCCAAGGAATCTAGAACATGAGCAACTAAGAGTGGTCCTCTGGACCAGATGAGTGTAGTAGTCCATTTTCTGGTGCAATGCAAACGCTGTCCCAGATCTCGGCCTTGCTCAGGCGGGGGAGTGGTGCGCCTGCCTCATTCAGCGCCTGCTAGAGGAAGACGAACTTTAAGATGTAGAAACCCTAAAGGACTCATGCCCACGTCCATGGATAGCTTCCTCCATGCTTTCGCAGCCACATGTCGACATGCAAGAGCAGCCAGACAGCCAGACACACCAAGTCAACGTGTTAACGTTCTAGTGAAGCAGCCACTATCACAGCCACTCGTACCCAACAGACGTCGACCACATGAACACTACCTCAGAAAATGGCATGGCACAGCTCACTGTGATGAAAAAGCACCTCGGCATGTGGACGGGCGGATAAGCCGGCAGTACCCTGACTCATCACCACAGACCGCCGGTACCTGCAGGAAAAAAAATGAGGCCGGCCACTCGTTGTCGTTGAAATGGCTCAACTGGGCCAGATCCAGATCCAGGCCAGCACACGATAATTGCCACTGGCAGACTGCAGACACAGACCGCAGACCTTTACAGTAAGGCATCTGTGCTGTGCAAAGCAGGGCTGCCATGCTGTGTTGTACCTCGCTAAACCCATTCAAGCCTTAGTCACAATTATGATTGGCTGGAGCCAGCACACAATCCATGGCTGGGTCTAGACTCCCGTTGGAACCAGGCCCCGGCTAACCTGAAAGAAAAAGATTGTGTGCAGTATCCAATGAGAAGATGCCAGATGACGTAGCATCCGTGGAACACATGGTGTTCCTGAACTCTAATGTTCAGAGTTTTCTTAGTTTTCTAGGGTGCCTGGCGGAGGCTTTTTGTTCCTTGGCCCGGGTCCGTGGGATGTGTCACCTTGGGCTGGGATTTGTCCGCGGGTCTTTGTACCTGCATGAAACACATAAAGAGGGATGTGTTCATTGTTACCTGGCTAATAATATCTGTAGTCATTCTTTATATATCATCTCTAGGACTATGGCCAGAGTCTTGGAATTTATTCTGTCGCTGGTGACATGTGATTTCGACAAAAGAATGGGATTTGGCCGAGAGGCAAAATGAAAGCCTTTCTTTTACTTCGCGATCTCAACTTCCAGGCTTCCTGGCTTCCAGTCCAGCCCAGTCCGTTGGCATCCGGACATTCGTGGCGTTTGGCGCCGGCGCTAAGTGATGAATTTTGACTGCCTGTGGAGCTCGCAATAGAATTGGGCTGTTCTTTTCAATCTGATTCGTGCAATGATCCAGGCACACCGTTTCTTGGTTATATATCGGAGTTATGGCATCCAATCAGCTCTTGCCAGACAAAGAATGGGTTTTGCTTCCACTTCCCAGCAAGGCTTAGGCTTGTGCCCAAAAGATTCTCGAACACCTTGGAGATGGCCCACTCTCATGGGTCAAGAAGATGATAAATTCAGCCATCCCCCCAGGTTGTTTCAGTCTTTTCCATCTTTCACAAGTCATTCATTCCTTTGATCTTGACTCTTACTCGAGGTTGATCCTCCACTGTCCTTTACTTCGTCACTCCCTGTAGATCAGACTATTGTCATTCCTTCAAATCACTAGCAACATGTCTTTCTCCAAGATCTTCAGCCTGGCTGCTGCCTTCGCCCTCACTGCTTCGGCCCTCCCTCTCGCTCCCCGCGCCACCAGCGGCGGCGTCCAGATCGTCAACAACATGCCCGAGACCGTCTATCTCTGGTCCGTCTCTGACTCCGCCAGCGAGATGCAAACCATCCCCACCGGCGCCTCCTACACCGAGACCTGGCGCACCAACCCCAACGGCGGCGGCGTCTCCATCAAGATCGCCACCGCCGCTGACCTCGCCTCTGTCCTCCAGTTCGAGTACACCGAGGCCGGCGAGACCCTCTTCTGGGATCTGTCGTCGATCAACCTCAACCCGCAGTCTGCTCTCGTCGCCGCAGGCTTCGGCGTCAACATCGACGACGCCAGCTGCCCTACTGCCGCTTGTGCCCCCGGTGATGCCGCCTGCTCCCAGTCCTACCAGCAGCCTGATGACGTGAACACTCGTGCTTGCGGAACTGGCGCTGCTTTCACCCTCACTCTGGGTTAAGTGCCAGGACACAGCTCTGTGATGGCCATGCATCTCCTCGTTCCTCTTTTTACGCTCGTTTCTACCCCTGGAGGATATGAAAGTTGTTGGAACAAAACACATCGAGGCAGGCCTTGTTATTTACGAGTCACGCTCACGATTATGCCGAGGATTCTACGGATACCAAAATGATTATAGCAAAGCAAATTGCAAAACCCTGTCTATACATTCGATCAAGATGTACCTCTATAGATTGCAATCGATTATGATTCTGTTCTAAGCTCATTTACCACATCATTGATTTGTCTTTGGGTGTAGAGTGTGTAGTTGGTGTCACGTAGTTGCTCCGATCTGGTATATGGTTGAAGTACCACCGGCGCCTCGAACTCTATATGAGCCATGTTTTCCTCGAACCTTCGAAGTGTTTGGCTTTGCGGGCTAACTGGGTCGGGTACGGTCGAGTGTCCGTCTGCATTCATACTGAGTTTGGGTTGGGTTGGGGTGCTGGTGGCTTGGGATTTTGCTTGTTCTAGATCTCATAGACCTCTCGTCAAGTGAGGCATATAACCACCGGGAATGTTGACTGGGATGCATGATACCAATCATGATGTGGCAGTGACATGTTCGAAGGCAGTAGCATGTTTTCTATTCGAGATTGCTGACTGCATATCACATATGAGGCTTTTATTAGGCACAGGGCCCTAGCAGTATCTTATGATTGGAGTATACAGATACGTCGACAGCCGCGTCCTCCACTAGAGCTAAGTACACTGGGACCGCATGAATGCGAAGTCCAGAAAGGCGTGCGCGATATATTTCGAATCCAAAACATAGACCTGTATGCAAGATACATCGTTGACAACGTGCTGGGTAATCATAGAGTCCGCAGGACCTCCGGATCCTCTGTACTAAGCACTACTGCACGCCATCTCATCCATTCATACCGGATACACCCACAGGTCAAACAGGGACAGATTGCAGTCAGGATAATTTCAACCATGGGACCCTTTTCTGGAACCAGAACTTGCAATCCTTCAGTTAACCACGAACTTGACCGCTCAAGGAGAGTATTACCCTAAGGTCAGCAAATGCCAACAGATCATGCATTAGAATCCGCGTTTACAAACGGTCTTGCTCCTTTCATCAGACCATTGGAATGTTCACTGCGAAAGGTTTTTGCTACAGTAGGTGCGACCGCTGGGTCTTAAGCAAGTGAACCCTCTGATCATAATGGGAGTATCTCTGCCTTCCATAAGCAGGGAGGTATGCGTATTTGCCATGCCGGGATATGTATAGGGTAATGCTTGATCGATCCTCTGGCAGCATCATGTTGACAGATAGATCGGAATTCCATTTGCAGACTCAATGATTAATGACTAGGCCAAGGGTTTATTTTGAGTATGCCAGGTGTTCATAAGTATCGAACACAGAGCATGAGACTTGTTGCATACACATCTCTGCAAGTCCGGACTCTAGAACATCCCGACTTTTGTGTTTGTTGGAGACGGATGGATGGTCAAGGTGGTATCTGTGTCATTATTGGCTGCGTTAGTCTTTGCGTAGATGAGGAAGAACGAGTTTAAAGGACTTTGCAGCTTGAGTACGTATTCAGTCAATATGTTTACCAAGATAGATTTTCAGGCGGGAGTCTGGCCATGGAATTCGAGGTACCTCCCCCTGCAGGTAAGATAGACATGACGACGTAGATAAGTGTTGTCTATTGAACAGAACGTGACATGCAAGAACGGAGATAATTTCTGTTGAGAGGTTTCGGGGGCTGTGTCGGACCACAGGGGCCCCTGTAGGCGAATATTGGAGTAAAGGTTGTCCAAGGACAAGGAAACCAGCAGAAGGCCGTTGCCAGGCGCATTATTTACTTTGTATGGTCTTCTTCATAAACTTAATCTCTTTTCAAATTTGAGCAAGACATACCGTAGTTACATGAAACAACCAGGCAATAGTATGGCTCTGCACTTGAACTTCATGTTCCCCTTGACAAGTCAAAAGCGTACTCATGAGAAGCCAAGTGGTTGTATTTCTCAAATACCCCCATCTTCATGCAAAGTCCTCCAGCTTCAATCCCTTCATCTTGCCTTCGAGTCCCTGGCGAATAGGATCTAGGAGTGTACCCAGTTTGCAGCTGTGATATTCAGGGCGCCCCTTCGTTAACGACCGAGCCTCCCAAAGCGGAGATCGAGCAAAGAGCATCACGCTTCTGGTCAGCGATCCAATGCTCAGGTTATTGTATGGAGGTGTCGGATCTGGAAAGATAAGATTGGAGAGTCGGAGGAATTTCATCAAGGCGCCAAGAAGTATTGAACTGCATTCAAAAGAGCATTGGTGCGTGGAAGAGCTCAAGTTGTCGATTACTTTATCCATGGCGGCGAGAGCCTCCCTGATGCCCTGTAGGCGATGTTCGTTGATTTGTTCTGTGGCCTGACTTAGCAAAGCAGTATAACTGAGGTGGATTTAAAGGAGGTACGAACCAATGATTCTGTAGGGAATAGGAAACCCATACGACTGCACAACTCCAGGACTCTCAACGAGGGCTACTCGAGTAGCAGCGAGGAACTCCGCCGGCTTGTGAAAAACCCATGCGACGCAGATCCATTGAAGAATCGTCTTTCCGAAAGTCTTCGGCATGTCAACTTTCAAATGATCAACCCAGATGTCCGCGAAGACCTCCACGACCGCGGGACACTGATAGTAATCAACAATCACAGCAATCTTGGCTAGAGTGTCCAAGTCGACTTTGCGAGGGACCCGGGGCGCGTAGCCGTGAATGATGTTCATAATGATCAACGTCGCGTCAAAGTCCCACATGTCCATGATGATAACCGTATTGCCTTTGGAGCGAATCTCATATCCCTCGGTCCAGTTCCCGCTGAACATGTTCCTGAAGACGGGGGAAGCGAGGGCTAAATGTCTGGACAACACGCGGATACGCACAGGTTCACTCCCCATCTGCCCTTCTTCGCTCACGTCGATAAGCTCCCAAGTCGGCTGAAGGTTAGTGAAGGTCACTGAGGGAGAAATGGTATGGACAGCGCTGGCGTTTGGTGAGGCGGCAGATGTGTTGATCGTAGGGGATGTTGTTGGGCTCGCTGAAGGGATAATCTGGCTGCTAGTTTCCGCATTCTGACTAGGAGGAGAGGCTTTGTTGACATTGTAAAACAATAGTATCACATCGCCGTTTGGGTCGAGGGTGTAGGGGTTGTTGTCCATGGTGACAGAGCGTAAGAAGCAGGGCTATTCTGTGTGATGAGGGTCTATTGGATTATCGAACAAATGAGAAGCCCTTTAGTGAGAAACATGGGAATGATGACACGAGTAGATTGCAAGACACTGTTCATCAGAGAGATAAGTATCTGCTTCAGCGGAAGAAGGATGTGTAGAATATTTGTAGGTAAGGAATTTTAAAAGGAGGGAGACGTTGACGAAATCTCTGTGGGCTCTCGACAAAACACAGAGTGACCTTGGTGTGAGAGACCAGTGAATGTCATTGACAGCCCCATCTGGTCACCTTTCACTTACATTCATCTTCTTCTCAGATCCAACCTTTCACTTGCTTTCAAGTATACTCCATCATTCCACAAGAACTGCAAGCGGTTCTTCTAGATCGGCGTTCCTCCAGTCGATAAACACCACTACCAGTGCTGAACTCCTGTAGGTGTGTTGAAAGTCTCAGGTACAAATCCTCACTTCTCTTGACGCCCAGACTCTGATCATCAAACATCGACACCTTATTAGCCCGGTTTTACGCTCACAGTATGACGACCTTGACGCAAGACTATTACGAGATCGATCCTGACGGAGACGTGATCTTCGTTTTTACCACGACTGATTCAGACACCGCGAATCAAGGGCCCTGCCCCTTGGCTGTCCCGAACGAGTCCACTACACCAGCCGAGGTCACTGATTACTCGGTCGGAAACTCCTCCGCTTCGGTTGCTGCTACAAAGCCTCAGGAATCCGACCAGCAGGTCGGCAATCGGCAGCCTGATACCCCAAAAGATGCCAGGGTTGTAAGAATGAGGGTCTCGTCAAAACACCTTTCTCTAGCATCTCCGGTATTCAAGAAGATGTTGCATGGGCCGTGGAAAGAAGCTCAGGGTCTTCGTGCGGGACACGTGGAAATCAAGATGGATGGGCAGAGCATAGATGCCATGCTGTTATTGATGCAGGCTATCCATGGGTATGGCTCAGACATTCCTCGAAATGTGAGCCTTGAGATGGTAACAAAGATCGCCACCCTTGCGGACTATTACAACTGCCACAAGGCAATCCACCTCGCATTAGAATGGTGGATTCGCGTTTTACAGGCTGGAGTGGTCAAAGGATACTCTGACGACCATGTGCGGTGGATTTGGATCTCTTGGGTTTTCCGACTCACTGACATATTTCGTTATGCAACATATCGTGCTGTTACGCAGAGCAAGGGACCAATCTCCACTATCGGTTTGCCCATCCCCAAGCACATTATAGGTAAGCATCCCTGTGACAAATGAGATACGGTGCAGAGCTCTGACAATAATACTAGATGCAATCGAAACGAGACGCGAACACTGCATCAAGACCACATTGGAGGCTCTTCGCCGTCTCCTCACTGATCTACGAGATGGTCGAAAGTCATGCTCCTTTGAATGCGACTCCATCCGATCCGGTGCTCTCACCAAACAACTACACAGGCAGGGCTTCCTTGGGCTGGTAGATGAGGGTGCTATTCCTACTATTAGTCTGGACCAACTAAAGCAATTCCTCGACAACATTAAGAGCCCAGCCTGGCGCGAGCTTACTTCAAAACGCCGTCGCGATCAGGATCAGCACTCGGGGCATCCTTGCACCTTGCAGTCTGTGATAAAGCCGATCTTGAGCAACATGGCCTGCCATATGAAAGGGTACGAATTTGGAGACCTCGAGCGGGGTCAAGCGGATGCCGTACAAGGAGTACCAGGATGTCATACCTCCTAGGGTTGAACACATCTCGCACGGTGATTCGATGGTCGATCATGATTCGAGTGGAGGCAGCTCGAGCTAAAGCGTGAGGTTTCGGGTACTGGAAATGGGATAAGCGTCGACAATAATGGACTCATCAAAGTACAGACATCACTGACTCGTGTTTCCCTGGAGGGGTTTGACAAGCGACGGCGATGGAAGGCTTTGCAGGCATGACTGCTTGATGGTCTATCTTGCTTCACTCACCCACATTCATGTAGTTAAAAAGAAGTTAGCAAATTTTCAATGTCATTGGTGGAATCGATCCTGCACCAGCTAAGTCACGTGTTACCCCAGCAGCCAACTAGCCACTCATAAGCCAACAATCCCCCAATATTTGTACTCCTGGATTGACGCGACTGCCCAATTTGAGGTGCAACGAGGATATGTCAGAAACACTCCACATCTTTGATCCCGATGGATGAAAATTCTCTTCCAGATGACAATGTCAAACCGGAATCCTCCAAAGAGGAGCCCGCGCCAGGTCCTCAGACACCTGGGACTGGCGATCAGTCAGCTGCGACAGGGGGGAATGGCGAGCGGGAAAAAGAAGATTCCAATGAAGACCGGCGAGTACGCATAAGAGCATCATCCAAACATCTCACGCTTGCATCTCCCGTATTCAGAAAAATGTTTACTGGCAATTGGAGGGAATCTCGGAACCTTGCCGCTGGGGAAAGAGCTGAGATAAAAGGAGAAAAGTGGGATGTAGGCTGGTAGATGCGCTGCTGATTCTCATGAATATCATCCATGGACGCTGTCGCAAGGTCCCTCGTGAAGTCACACTGGACACATTGGCCGAGATTGCGGCGCAGGTAGATTATTACGAGTGTTATGAAGTCGTGGATGTGATGGCTGAAATATGGATTGGCAAATTGCTCAAAAGCATGCCGTCTACGTATTGCGAGGACATTGTCTCTTGGATCTTCGTTTCTTGGGTCTTTCAACACCATTCCGCATTTAGCTCAGCAACAAAGATTGCGGCGGCACAAAGCAAAGAGCGTATCGATCCTGGTGACCTACCGATTCCCCAACGAATTCTGGGTATGCCTTGAGACGCGTGATCCGTCGAAATCTATTCTGCTAACTGCCAATATGTCTTTTAGATAAAATTGAGGAGCACCGTCGGAATGGCGTCAAGACTGCACTTGACATGTCCTACCAATTGATAGCTGATCTACGCGACGGTCGCAAACATTGCTCCGAAGTCTGTGACGCTCTCCGTCTGGGTCTTTTGGTCAAACAGCTTCATGCTGGTGGTCAGCTTCCTCCTCTCGCCACGGTCTCTGTTCCCAACGTCAGCCTTATTCAAGTTGCAAGTATACTACAAAAAACCCCATCTGTGCGTTACTGCGGTGCTGCTGTAGAAAGGCTGCAGCATCCCAGTTTGTTCGGCAATTCTGTCAAGGTCCTTGCGAAGGAACCTCATTCACCTTCGCCGCACGAATGCAGTCTGCTTCCCCTCATTCAGCCAATTCTCCAGGACGTCCAAAAGCGTTTGAGGGGCTTTGAACTTAGCGAATTCAAGGATCAGTCAACAGCTTTGGTCGGGGACATCCCCGCGGTATTTTCCCGACTCAGATTGATGTTTGATACGGCTCCCGCATTGACGCAGTGATTCTAGGCCTAGGAATGGCAGCAACCGATAATACTATGTTGATGTATCCAAGCAGGTCTAGTTTATGATTCTTAATGATATTGCTACGTGCAGAAACTGAAAGGCACTATTGTCACCACGAAGCATCTTTTTGATCTCTAGATATTGAAGTTGGGTGGATCGCGGCTTTGGGAACGTGGCATCGGATATACCACATTGATAAGCTGGGTGTGGACATGGCAGGAGGTGAGTAAGGTCATGCTTCGATTGCCTAGACCTAGACTCCATGCAACTCGAGAATCTGGCTGGATGGGACGAGCTTTAGACGCACGAAATTCCACCACATGGGAGAGCACCACATGGGAGAGCAAATGCGCTACTCGACAGACTGACGCAAGTTTAGGTAATCGTTCCTCTAAGTATAGATATGCCACATCGCTGACATGCGAAGACAAGTCAAATGGCTGACTAGATAAGGCACAATGTAGATCTATATAATTACTCTATCGCATCGAAACAAACGGGTATCTCAGCACTAGAACATATCAGCCACACCCCTCTTCTTCTCGTCCTCTCGTCTCTCATCCGTGACCCGCCACCACCACTCATGTGTAGGGTCTAGACTAGCCGTCCGCGGTTTTCCCATCCCTTGGCCCTCCGCAGCGCTGTCAACCTCATCCCACGGCTTAGGGCTGAGAATATAGTGAACATTTTTCACCTTATCATCCCGCCAGATAGTGTCGTGGACGCCCTTGCGCCGTAATGTCTTGAGTGCATTATATATGTATGGTATGCCTACCCATCGGCCGTGGAAGACATCGGAGATAAGATCTTGGTCAGGGAAGGTGTAATTCAGAGTTGCGGGAGAGTTGAGCTGATCGATAATCTTATCATACACTCCTTTTGACGGATTGATAGCGAGTAGGCCCGAGTTGCAGAGCCCGAGTCCAAAGTGTGAGGGGGCTCCGACTGTCTGGGCCTTGTCGGGAGTGGCATGCTGCGACGTAAACGCGCAGTTGGCCGGAATCCTGCACGGTCTTTTGTCAACCCGGTTCCAATCATTCATTCGACATTCGACGTCTGAGACAAAGGAGACGGCAGACATACCAATTCTTCGGATAATGGGGCTTCTTCAACGGATTGCAGACACACGCATGACTAGCCGCAAACACCCGGTTCCCCGTTCCCCCAAGCTCCGGCGCATCCAGCTCCATATCCATCAATTCATCCATATTCTGCAGGACCAGCATATCGCTATCCAGTAGCACCACGCGCTCATAGTCTACCAGCGAGAACGCGGTAAGCTTCGTCCACGTATCCAGAAACCGGGGATCATTGTAATATTCTTTCGGGAGGGAGGGCAGGAGACGAGGTACGCGCTGCTTCGGCAGTCCGCGGGCGTTGACGGCGGCATGGCCTTCAGCGGGGAAGGAGTCTGTGTAGAGAACGACCAGCGGGTACTTGGAGCCGGCTTTTCGGAGCGAGTACTCGAGGGTGAAGAGGCCGGGGAGGTAGTTTGTGTTTGTTATCAGGGTCGCCCATACTGTGAGAATTAGCTGGTTGTCAATAGATGGATAGAACGACATGTCCTTGTGCGTACTTTTTGTTGCACCAATGGTGCGACTGGCACCATTGGCACCATTGCTGCAGCGCATTGTGTAACAATGTCTGCAGAGGCAGACAGCGCAGGGTGTGACGCACAAGATCCGCAGCGGCGATACGGATAGGATTTATCAATCGCCTAATAATTCCGCGGGTAGTCGGAGCGGAACAACAAAGGGGGGATGCCGATCCGAGCTGATTGATAACGCCATTCCTGGGCGTCATCACGCATGATTATCAATCTTGACAGTCGTTTACAAATAGAAATACAAAGAAGTGGTACTGTTAGAGAGATTATCTACTTTTAGATGCTTTCTTACTAAAGACTCTCCTGCTGAAGGTTTTGACCCTCTTTCTCCTAGTATTGGAGGAATAGAGGCTCATTACCTTACGGAAGGAAGGTATAAAAACCTTAAATCCGATAACGTATATAT